>WAAD01024171.1:5275-28139 GCA_013389945.1 Fregata magnificens | reverse complement strand
AGGGAAAAAGAGGAGATAGTCACCAATTTTGCTTGCTGTTTTGTTTATTGGTTTATTTTAGTTAAAAATAAATGGAATATTTACTCCTGTCACAATATAACATCTATATATGGGGAGATTAGTCAAAGGCAGTTTATATTATTTTTTATATATATAATAGTATATATTATTTTGGCTAATGTTAATATATTTTTTCTATGTGTTGTTCTTGATTCAGAAAATAATTATTTAAAAAACCTGTCCTGAGAATGAAAATACATGTTTATTCAGTATTAAGAACTTCCTAGTTTTCAAATCAAAGAAATATAAGCAGAATTCTCCAAAAGACCTACTTATTCTTCTAATGTCTTTTAAGTCCTGATATTTTACAAATCAAGAGTCAAAGTGACCTGAGGTAAGCACCATTAACTAAGCAAAAAGACACATACACACCATCACGCTATTTATTTTATGTTGAGGTTGCATGAAAAGCATTATTAAAAAAAGAAAGCTATAAACACTTATAGATTGCTTTAAAGATTAAAGCCAGGAATGTTCTTCCTCATTGTCAGATCTTCCTAAAGCCTACCCACAGAAGAGGGGCCGGGGAGGGGGAGAGAGGAAGCATGATGGGACCAGGGCTGTCTTGTTTTGCCCTTCACCCCATATGAATAATGGTCAGATTCTTCACACTTAATTCCTCTGCTTCCTACAGCAACGCTTCTAGAAGCGAAGCTGAGAAAGAAGAATGGACATGGAAAGAATTAACCTGTTTAGGGCTGGATTACATTGCATAGAGGGAAGATGGGAAAATATGAGGTGATGGCCACCTACCTGCTTTTTCACGTCACTTCATGTGCTTAAGGACCTGTAACTTGTCACTAAGACAGACACTGACACGCTGGAGGCAATGCACTGTCATCAGAACTGTTGCTCCATTTAATTTCAAAAGGCAAATAAGGGAGCTGGGTAACGATCTTACCAGTTATTCATGAAGCTGAATAATAAGAATTGTATAATAAGAATCACGTGGTCTTCTGGTGAATGTGCTACACATTAAAGATGATAATACTTTCTCTGAAGGATAGCAGAGGGGTGGTGGTGTTTCTTTTAGCGGAAGTGTCTGGATAATTGGTCATTCCCAGCAATTAACCCAGAAAAGTCCTATTTTTCAATTAGACAAGAATCTCATTTGCACGTTCTTAGAGACAACAGGATATTCTGCTCCCTGTGGCTTTTAAATGGTGCAAAGTGAACCTTTTTCATCCCTGCAAAAATATTTCACTCGCATTTTCAAACAAGTTGCTGGATCTTCCCTGCAATGAAACAAGGTAAAAATGTGACAGACACAGGAGGAGAGATGATTGCCATCTCCAGTCCTGCACTGAATTTAATTTCCTGCCACAGCTGCACAAGAGTATTGTCATGGGGGGGTGTGATGGTTTAGAGTTTAGCGGAAAGAAAATCTATCCAGTATCCAGGTTTTGCTTCTAAACATATATTTGTCCTCTGACAAAAAGAAATTGTGTGTATGTTACCCGAGTAGTATTTTCGGATGACAGAACTTTTAAATTATGTTTAGCCCTCCCAAAGCCTAGGGCACCTCTAACTCCATAATCATGCTCCTTCTTGTGCTCACAGTATACCAAATCATGTGCCTCAAAGTTTCCCTCCTCTAAATAGCACATTCAAAATACATATGGCAGAAGGATGAATCAACAGCAAATTCCCCTGCCTCCTCTTTGCTAAGGCTTGGTGGGGGGGGAGGATCACTTTCCTGGGGAGATCCAGAAACCACTTGAACTTACCTCATTGCAGCATTCACGATGTCCTTGTATTCTATTCTAAAGATCACGTGAATCAGAGACCCGGAGCTATGCAAGAATTTATCCTCTTTTTCTTTTTTAATCTCATTAGCATTGCCTTTACCATCTCTCAGAGGTGCTACCCTAGTTCTCTCAAGTCTGCTTCAACTCTTCTCTTTCTTACAATGTTCCACTTCGAGCGGAAGCATTAACAATAGCAGTTATTCATTGCATTATAAAATACATGGTTATGTCACGTTTAAATATGCTGTTTGATTCTCCCATTATGCAGTGTTACTAGGTAAATGGGAGGGAAAGAGGGGAGCATCACTGCTGAATTGTCATGTACGTGCTGAAAAAACTCCATGACTGTAAGGCCCAACAGGTTTTCGTTATGCTGAACTGGGACCTATTTAAAACAAAATGATACATTTAAAATGATTTCCTGGTGGATTCGATTAGAGAAATAAATTAATGGCTGCTATTAAATAAAACATTTTGGCGCTGAATATTATGGTAGCTTGATTTGCATAATTTAACAGTTGCAGGGACTTCAGGAAATAACAATGTAAATGAGTACTGAAAGTATGCAGTAATGAAAGAGCAGATTTTACCAGGCATAACACTCTCCCCCATGATTTTATTTTAAGGTTATCTTTTCAGTTCTTAATTACATTTGTAAATAAAGGTTAAAACAATTTGTTGTCAACTCCTCTGCTGTCACTCCATTCTGGTGTTGTTATAGATATTTACAAGTTTCTCTTCCCATCTCTTTTCCATAAAGGAAAAATTAAGTTCTGACTATAGAAGAATGAGAGAGAAACCCTCACAGCTGGCAAAAAACAAAAAAAAACAAAAAAACCCCAAAAACACCAAAAAAAACCCAACACAGCCATTACTAACAAGCTATAAAATAGCATTTTACTGTTTCCTGTCAGGCAAACCCTGAGGAAAACAGATATTTCATATAATTAGGAAAGCACTCATTCAAATAAAAATCACAAAGTAACAAATGTTTCACTTAAATATTTCATAAATCATTTTAAAAAATGGATTTCAGTTGCAGTTCATAAATTCCACTTTGTTTCCAAAAAAATTTCATGGTAGTAAAATGCATAGATCAATACTTATGTGGCAATCCACAATATGATTGTTAATTTTTGCATGTTCACAGCAATTAAATACTCTGGAGTTATTCTGCTCCGTAAACCATACTATGATTCTTTTTTAACATCTGATTTTGATACACAAGACCAGATAATTTGACTTTCAGTTTGTCCTCACTAGCTGATGGAAAAAGCATGAAAATATCAAGATAGTTTCAAGGCTTCATAAAACGTTTAAGGCTAGCCGACTGCCCCAGTAAAATGTAAACCAGCACATGCTTAGTTTCAATGTCCTGCTTTGACGGGTATAAATAAGGGCAGATAAACACAGAGCTAAGTGCTCCCAAGAAAATCTCAGTCAAACCTGAGAGCTCCAATTTAAAGATGACAATGTGCCACCTCTAACTTACTGCACACTGGGTTTGTACAAGGGAGACTGAGCAAGCCAAGAAAAACAAGTAATCTGAAACCATATCACACAGAAGCTCACTATTATTGCTGCCCATAGTGGTTCTACTCCCTCTAGTATAAAGAAACCAATCCTGCTATGGAGGATCGTGTACGTCTTCTGGGACTATACTGATTATTTCCATAGAAATTCACCCCTCACTTTCAAAATTAAGAAACCAAAGACAAAAAAAAAGCTGCAGCTACAAGCTTACTATTAAGCCTTTCAAATTAAATTTAATGGACTAAGAAGTACAATTATAAGCTTCTGACCACAATCCCTTCAGACTGGACTTCTGAATTAATGCAACTAATGCGCTTTTTGCTTTATGGAATGCGATTCAGACTAATCCCACCAAAAATGTGGTAAGTTAAAGGTGAGGTCATGGACTACAAGAGATCACAATGCAATACAAAATGTCTGTGTACAAAATCAGAAAAGCAATGTAGTTCTGATTGTCAAAACAACAAATCGGGAAGTATAATCTAGCTAGGTTGGTATTAGAAATCTGCTTTGTTACATACATGTTTACACATACATGCATAACATATATTCACACGTATACAGTTTCAAAACTTTTAGATTATTATTTTAGTGGTTTAGTTCAATGAAAGACACCGGGCCTTTCTCAGTGGAGGTTGAAGTTTCTTTGACAGATAACCTTAACCAGCCTGCTGTAGAAATAAGGCTGCTTAGGAAAATGTCAACAGTATAACCATTAAAAGCAAAGTTAGCTGTTACTTAACAGATTAATGCAGTGGAAGTAAATTTATTAGAAGCAATCTGTCATTGCAAATTTTACATCTGTTCCAAAGACAAGATGGGGTGGTGGGGTTTTTTTGTGTGTGTTTTTTGTTTGTTTGGGGTTTTTTGCACCATGTACTGTCAGAAGGCTGATATCTTATTTGCTCTTATTTGCTTCATTCTTGTTCATGAAACATCTTGAAATGCAATGATTTAAGATAAAAGCTTAAAAAAAGCACTTTCTGGGCTCAAGTATTTAAAAAAATCAGTTTTGTTAATAAATATACAAGCAGTCTAGCAAAAAAGTCTCTAAAAATAGTTTGAGAAATGTAGCAAGTAAAAAAAAAACCAAAAATAAACACACAAACCAAAATCCAACACACCACCACAAAAAACCCCCAACACTCCCCACCCTCATCAATCCATGATTCTTCCTGAAAGGAAAGTTATCCCATTAGCCAGACAGAGGATAGCCCTCATCCACCTAGGAATGCATGCACTCCAGGCAAGGCTTAAAATCATGTTCAGCTGAAGTAACCTGCTGAGCTGTTCAGAAATGCTTTCCCCTCCCATATATATGCAGCAAACCTCACAGGTCTAAAGTAATTATTATGAATACCAAATCCAACATTTATTAGTTGAACTGTTATTTTGAATAGCTATTTTAAAACATAAGATTTTTAGTGTTTATAAGGTTTTGATAGTGTAATTTTACATTTGGTGTCTGCTTTCAGCAGCAGCAAAAGGCACAGCTGTTCCTTTTGATGTTTTTAATGTCTTTACCATAGCCTTTGACTTAGCTATTAATGCAAGAGAACAAGCAACATGGTAATAGAATCTGGAAGCTAAAGGTTTTAAAAAAAAAGTTAACTGATTTCTGAAAACAAAACTAAACTTGATCAGTAAGAATGTAACAAGCGATTGAATATGGAAAAGTGACACTAGAAACGTTTACAACCTAAAATAATGATGACCAAGAAAGCCTGCAAAGCCAGACTAATTAAAATTTCTGCTGTGTATACAGGATTCAAGACTGACTTTTCCAAGTTTCTAAAATACTATTTTGTTTTATTAAGGTTTCTCTACAGAAATTTGAAAGCAACCTGAGCTGCAAAATGAATTGGAAAATTCTGAATATCTGTGTTAATCCCAAATTCAGTTCTTAACATTTTGAAGATTGCTGAAGTACACCGATAGGAGAATATCTATCACCACTAAAATAAAAAAAGCTTCTTACGTTGAGTACAAATGAGGGTCACTGCGGGTAAGCGGTATTTAAAAAAAAAAAAGAAAACTATGACAAATTGTTAACTGCAGCTTTTACAGTGAACAACTTCAGGTGTCAGGAACCAGCACCCTCAAATCAAATGCAAAATAAAAGGCAGGCATATCAGTATACCATTAACACTTGAAATGGGGCGCTGCTGCCAAGCTGTTGGACTGTGTATGGTCATGAAAAGCCACAGCACAGGTTCGCCCTGACACTGGTGTGATTTGCTCTGACCAGCCTCCTTTGAGGTAGCTCTTCAAACAACATCTGGATTTGCATGCCACTGTCATTCTCAGAAGGGTTCAAAGCACAAGTATGAAAAAGCCCACGCAAGCACAAAACCTGACCTTCTTCACCTTCCCATTTTTCTATTTTCTGATCTTTCTAGTCCTGCTTCTTTAATAGGAAAGAAAACTATAACAGGGTTGGAAACAGCATGGGGCATGGACCTCGATGTAGTATCTAAAGTAAAGTCTGCTGTCTTCAGTATATTTCAAGAAAAAAAATTATTTGTCTGCCAGAAACTCATTTTTAAGTGTTTTTATCAAGAAGATAAATCTAAAAGCTGAAAAATAATATGTAACTAGGCTTGACACTGATATAACTACATTCCCAAGCACACAGTTTTTTTCATGCATAGACCACTGGCAACTCATCAGCAGATAGTTTGTATAGAATCATAGAATCATAGAATCATAGAATCATTGGGTTGGAAAAGACCTCTAAGATCATCAAGTCCAACCATCAACTAACACCACCATGACTCCTAAACTAGACCCTGGAGTGCCACGTCNGCTCCTCATAAGACTTGTTTTCTAGTCCCTTCACCAGCCTCGTTGCCCTTCTCTGGACACGCTCCAGCACCTCAACGTCTTTCTTGTACTGAGGGGCCCAAAACTGAACACAGTACTCGAGGTGCGGCCTCACCAGTGCCGAGTACAGGGGCACGATCACTTCCTTACTCCTGCTGGTCACACTATTCCTGATACAACCCAGGATGCTGTTGGCTTTCTTGGCCACCTGGGCACACTGCCGGCTCATGTTCAGCCGGCTGTCGACCAGCACCCCCAGGTCCTTTTCTGCCGGGCAGCTCTCCAGCCACTCTTCCCCAAGCCTGTAGCGTTGCATGGGGTTGTTGTGACCCAAGTGCAGGACCCGGCACTTGGCCTTGTTGAACCTCATACGTGCACCTTACACCTTACACATGCACATGGCTTCCTTCCCCCATTACGATGAGTACCACTAGCAGGATAGTTTCTGGTCTTTCTAATGACACAGCCAACACTCAACTAAAGCAACAATTTCCATGAGCTTGTTTATTCAACTTTGGCATGAAATGTTCTTCCATTCAGACATTTTCTACTTCTTAGAGTTGTCAGTTTTCTACTCTACATTAGCAGGCAATAAAATATTATTTGTGTTCCTAAGGGGTGATTGGAATCTTTTTTAGTTATTTTGAATTTCTTTATCCATCTCTTTGGGCAACATATTTAATCTTTTTTTGTTAAGACCTCAAAAAAAAAAAATCAAATGTTTTAGCAAGCCTTCAGTGAAAAAAGTAGGTGAGGAGAAAGGATATTTGAAGCAAATGAGTATTTTCCCATTCTAAATTACAAATTTTTGAAACAAAAAGTAAACATATTTGGTACCCCTACCTATATCTTATGGTTTCTTTATCAGCCCACTGAATCCTAGTAAAAATTCATTTGAATACAACCTACTTAAGACATATATTATCGAAAGGGTTGTGGGTGTTTGGGGATTTTTTAGTGTTTATTGGGGGTTTTTTGGTGTTTGGGGGTTTTTTTGTTTGGTTGGGTTTTTTGCTTTTTTTTAAAGTTACTTTAAGCACTGGAAGACTTTTGAATCTTTGGACAACATCTTTAAATAAAAAGTTTATATATTTATATACATACATAATCACACACGTGTTGTGATTTTGTCTGCTGTACTAGCTTCTCCTTCATCCCAGTATTAGCTCTGCAGTTGCAATAGTCTATAGCCTTTAAAATAAAAAAAAAATATCTCCAGTTTTGATCTAGATATAGTATTCAGTAAATGCTTTCCTTAAGCAAGAAAAAAAAAGGGGGGGGGGGGAAGTGTGCAACTGGGTATCCTCCAGCTAATTGGTAAATACCTTGAGTAACACCTGATTTTTACAAGTACAGGCTTAGCTATACAATGATCTTTTTCCACAGAAAATAGCCACGCCAGTGTAGATGGACTGTGCCAAGCCTTCATGTGATCATTCTGAAGCAGGACATATTACAGCTCCATCACTTTCATGGTTAATAACTGACTATTTCAAAATTAAGATAAGTATCACCACTGTTACCTTTTTGATAAAGCAACAAAAGATAATCAGAGTAAAAATAAGTCAACCTCATTTGGTTAAAAAGTTGAACTGTACTTTTCTGTTACACTGTACAAACTGCATATGTCTTAAAAAAAACTACTGAAAAAAAGCCATTTTAATGAAGTGAAGAGCTATTCTACGCTAGCATAACCTTCTTTACCTCCATCCAAAACCACCATCAATATCAATAATGCTGTTGGCAAAGGCTAAGCATGCTGGATATACTTAAAATATTACTGCCATAAGTAATGCATTCTTTAATACAATATATAAATGAAAACCACAAAGGATAAAGATTTATGGTCACAAAACCCCCAAACCCCTCCAAAAGAAACCAAAAATCAAGCAGGGTCATAAAATTTCATTTCAAAGCCACGATTGAATAGATGGTGCTAGAATGCATGATCACAGTCCTTTCAACAGGAGGATTACACACATATTGCCATTGCCAGGACAATGCCAGAAACACAAAAGGAAGTGGACTGCAGGAGAGAGAAACTGCCTCATTCATCATACATCTGCTTAGGCAAAAAAACCTGTGGAATTCGCATGCCCTAAATAAAAAATTCCCCCCTTACCATCTAAAACCCAAGTTCCTAAAAAAATAGTCCTTCCTTCCCTTTCACCCCGACATCCTATATCAGGAATGGTGTATTGGGTTTGCGTGGCGAGGTTTTGGTAGTTGGGGGGGCTACAGGGGTGGCTTCTGTGAGAAGCTGTTAGAAGCTTCCCCTCTGTCCGATAGAGCCAATGCCAGCCAGCTCCAAGACAGACCTGCCGCTAGCCAAGACCAAGTCCATCAGCAATGGCGGTAGCACCTCTGGGATAACATATTTAAGAAGAGGGAACAAAAACAAAAAAAAAAGACCTATGCAATTGCAGCCAGAGAGAGGAGTGAGAATATGTGAGAGAAACAACTCTGCAGACACCAAGGCCAGCAAAGAAGGAGGGGCAGGAGGTGCTGGAGCTGAGATTCCCCTGCAGCCCGTGGGGAAGACCATGGTGAGGCAGGCTGTGCCCCTGCAGCCCATGGAGGTCCATAGTGGAGCAGATATCCACCTGCAGCCTGTGGAGGACCCCACACCAGAGCAGGTGGATGCACTCGAAGGAGGCTGTGACCCCATGGGAAGCCTGTGCTGGAGTAGGCTCCTGGAAGGACCTGTGGACCCGTGGAGAGAGGAGCCCATGCCAAAGCAGGTTTGCTGGCAGGACTTGTGACCCTGCGGGGGACCCATGCTGGAGCAGTCTGTTCCTGAAGGACTGCACCCCGTGGAAGGGACCCACACCAGAGCAGTTTGTGAAGAACTGGAGCCCGTGGGAAGGACTCACGTTGGAGAAGTTCGTGGAGGACTGTGTCCTGTGGGAGGGACCCCATGCTGGAGCAGGGGAAGAGTGTGAGGAGTCNGGAGGACTGTCTCCCCTGGGAGGGACCCCATGCTGGAGCAGGGGAAGAGTGTGAGGAGTCCTCCCCCTGAGGAGGAAGGAGCAGCAGAGACAGGGTGTGATGAACTGACCACAACCCCCAGTCCCTGTCCCCCTGCACCGCTCAGGGTGGGGGAGGGGGTTGAGAAAATCAGGAGTGAAGTTAAGCCCAGGAAGGAGGGAGGGGTGGGGGGAAGGTGTTTTAAGACTTGGTTTTATTTCTCATTACCCTACTCTGACTGGATTGTTAATAAATTAAACTAATTTCCCCAAGTCAAGTCTGTTTTGCCAGTGATGGTAATTGCTGAGTGATCTCTCCCTGTCCTTATCTTGACCCACAAGCCTTTAGTTATATTTTCTCTCCCCTGTCCAGCTGAGGAAGGGGAGTGATAGAGCAGCTTGGGTGGGCACCTGGTGTCCAGCTAGGGTCAACCCACCACACAGGCACAGTTAGTGCACAAAAGCAAATTCAAGCATTCATTTTTACTCTGAAAGAACTCACAGCTAGGTGTTCAATTTTTTTTCCTTTCATACACACATGCAATTTATAAAGTAATTTGCAATTAAAAAAATGCATATAGCAATAAGCCCAAGCCACTAACAATCAGAACTGTGCTACTACAAAGCAGTGTGAAATAATGCTAAAGGAGGTGAGGAAAACAAAATTTGCTACTATAACTGAACACATGAAATTTAGAGGACAAGTAGTCAAAACAGAAACACAGGTAAAGTACTTCAGCTAACAAGCTTCTGTATTGTAAGACCAAATGCAACATAACAAGCTAATGCTAAACCACAGTCACATGAATAAAAATGAGTGAGAATACCTGCAAGCTGTACAACTGAGCAGAACTGCAGAGGACAGATCATCTTCTGTATTCAAAAATACCAACAACATGTGTAGAAAAAGCAGCATGTATGTATGTATATATATGTATGTATGTATGTGTGTATATATATATATATATGCAGCCTTCTAGAAACCATCCACTGCTACTTGTGAAGGCAACTTACGGTGTTAATTTACACACAGCTGATCCCTATATTCATGTGATGGAGAACACTTACCACAGCAATTAAATGCATCCCCAAGTCATGAAGAGAAAGCTTCCACTTACCTAAAATAAGAAAAAAAAAAAAGAAAGAAGATGAAAATAATGTATCAGAAAATCTATGTTACAGAACTGACATTTAGGGGAGGGAAAGAAGTTTTACTTCATTCAGTTTTGACTCTCCCTTCTTCCCCCTCCTCCCACTAAAAAAAAGGTAAGAGATGTTTTGCAGGGGATAAGAAACTATAGTAGTCTGCATGTGTACTACAACCAGCACACACATTTAATCAATACATATCATCATGATCAATATACCTCTTATCCAAAATGGTGCAGAATTTCAGAATACTGGGAAAGGGATATAGAATTTAGAGTGACAGGAAGAATTGAGGTGGGGAGACACACCCCATCTGGCAGGGATAGACAGAACAGCTGCTCTGGGCAATTCCCTGACTGGGGGGCCAGCCCCCAGCTTGCCTGCCCACTCCCTCCCGGGGCTGCATCAGGACCAACCCTTCCACCTGGAGCAACAGCCAAAGGGTCACTCAGTCAAGGCACACCTGAGGCAGCTCCACCCCTTCTGAATGGGTTGATTGATTTCAGTGGCCTTACTCGGGAGCAAGTGAAAACTACATTAATACATTATTATAAAACCAACAGCTATACAGTTGGCATAGTATTTAATCCAGTACACATTAAATAGTTCTTAATACATGGAGTGGTGTTAGTCCATAATTCATTAGTTTTGTAAGCAACAATTGTGATAATAAATACGAATTTAGTGAAATCTGAAATGAGGTAGTGTCTGAAAGTTACTGGAACATGGGCTTTTTAAAAATAGAACATATTGTCTTCACTGTAAATGTGTCTACAGACATTAAAAACCTTTCTAATTACTAGCATGTATTATCAAAGAAAGGGTAGTTCGAGAATATACCACTGTTCAACCACATGAAATGCTTAATGTGTAAGGACACTTAAAAGAGCGGTTAGGAGGAGAGAAAAAGGAAAAGAACAAAGCCCCTCATTTACAATTGATACCACCTTTGCACTGCTCCTTTTCTAAGTTTGCCATCATAGGAAGTGTTTGAATCATTTAAAACATGATGTTGTGCATTTAAGTAAGGAACTTTGAAAGCCTGTTAAGAAGAAACAAAGGATTTCCTACAGAGTATAGCTGACTATATAATAAACCTCTAATTCTCAAAAGATTTGAAATAGTTGTGTCCTTCCAACATATATTTAAAGTGCATTTTTTTTTTTTTTTTTTTAACACCGCAAGAATGTTCTTATTATTTTGGAGACAGAGGTGCCATCTAGTTAGCACAAGGCTGTGTCACACAGCATTGTTGCAGAGTCCCTTTCATCAAAAAGCTACAGAGAAAAATGGATGATGTGCCACCCCCTGATCCAGACGGACTAAGCTCCCCCTCGCCGCACCCTTGGCAGACTGGGGTACTCGTTCAGCAGCTCCATAGCTGACTGCTCCTCCACCGGGACCTCCTGGCTGGGCATGAGAGTAAAGATCAATGCTGGTACACCGTAGATGTTTTCTACTCAAAACCAGCATTCAGCAAATTTCACGTTACCTCCATCCTCTATCCAAAGGGACAGAGGGAGGATGGCACACAACGGGGATGACACAACACCAGAAAAACCCCCTGTCAGTCTATGTAAAGCTCTTCATTAACTCCCATTTTTTCTAAAACTTGTGTCATCTCTAACTAAACTAAGACCTTTTGAGAAAAGCAATTCCCTTCAGCCTTTCACTTAATGTTTGCACATTACTGACAGCTCAGACGTTGCTTTTCTGTGTCCTTTCACCCAAACAGACACTCTGCAGGGAAGGACTCAAAATGGGCCCTAAACAAATGCTCGTATTTGGACAAGAAAATTCATATTCGCGATACATTTAACAAACCAGGATTGAGGACATTGAGCACAGGTCAGATACTGTTTCTAAGGTACCTCTTTTTTCTACCATTATCTTACCACTACAGGATGGTTAGAAACACAGAACAACAGTTGACTTTTAACAAACGTATATAAGTATGAAGAGTTACTAAGCTGTAAGCAGCAATCTTGGAAAGAGTTACCAAAACGTTTAACTTGGGTGGCTGTCAAAATGATGGGGTGGCATCTGATACAGTTAGGAATTATCTTGCAATTCTGCTGCTGCTGCTCCTCCTGGGCAGTGCCGCACAGCAAGCTGTGCTTCCCACCTCCACGTCACCCTGCTGTTAGGCCACCTAACGTGCTGTTAGAAAAATCCCATATTTTACTTTTAATTAAAATAGGAAAATTAACAAAAGCAAAAAAGCAAAAGCATCTACTTTCCACACATTTTAGTTCTAGTAGTTCATCACAAAGCTTATGAAGACTGTCCTCCCTCCAAACCATGACACACTGTGTATATTGCTCCTATGTAAAATGTCCTATTACTGCATATATTGAACATACAGACTACTCTTTATGAGACCCTGTATCATCATCCTATGCATTTATTTAAAAAAAACCCACAGACCAAACCCACAGCACATAGGTACTGAAGGTGCTACCACCAAATTCATTAATACTAACAGGTATAGCTGTATCCAGAACAGAGAAGCTATGCTGCAAGAAAAGCCTTTGGCATGAATGGCTTTCTGCCAAGTTTCCAGACTTCAGTCTCAGAGGAAGGTAAGGACACCTTGAAATCCCAGATCAGAAAAACCTGCTTGTAAAAGTTAACCTTGCTTCAGAGTCACTTCAGCTTCAAGTCTACATGCTTTACCAAACTGAGATTTTAGAAAACAAAAGCTTCATATGCTATGTACTGAAAGCTATCTTTTATTTAATTCCTGTTAAAAAGAAAGCTAAATCACGGAAAGTTATGGCTATTGCACTTATGCAAATGCAGTTTGTTTTAGTCCATACATATTAGCGGAACGAAAATAGTGCAAGCAATAAATGAAAGTTTTTCTTGCCTTAAAATTGTTTCTGTTCTACTGCCTGTAACATTCTTAAATGTATCAGCATCTACATATATTTCATTTTAAATAAAATCTGAAGTAAGCTGATGTTAGACTGTTTGTCTCCTGCCACTTCAATCCTGAGCAGTCTAGGCATCAATACATAGGACACTGCCTTGCTGCTAAGGACTGCTCATAAGGAAAACACCACAGACAACGTCTTTCTAGCGAGCATACTCAAGAATATCTATAAACCCTTAGTCTGTATTGTAACCATCCATTTTTCTTCTTCTTCATTAGATTCAGTTTAAAGGGATTTGTTTCTGCACCAACTGTGAACTCACTAAAAATGCCTGTAAGATGGAGATAAGCTATGACCACAGTTGTTGCTCTATTACTTTGCTTGCATGGTGGATGTTTTTGTGATTATATTTACTCCACGATTTAACGGTAGGAGGCTAATGGAAATGCTACTTGCTACGGTAGCAGACTAAATCAGTTGGGGAAAGGAGAAGAAATGTGTTTACACTTGAAGATGTCACATAAAACAGTGGGAAGCTCCCACCTCTGACACCAGAGGTGCATGCTCATTCAAGGACTCATCTACATTATTACATGCTCCTTCACACTTAGAAATCTATTAATTTACAATTAGTTGTATTGATTTTAAAGCAGATTTGTAAGTTCTGTAATAATTTATGGACTACTGAAGAAATTAACTATGCCTCTTCCAAAGATAAGCATTATTGATAAAGAGGCCTTGGCACGAGTTACTGAACACATCACCAACAGTCTGGAATTTCTGCTTTAAATTCTACATTAATTACAGCAGAACTGATTGGTAGATTCTATCTGTCCCACCAAGAGTTTCTTCCCTCAATCCTGACAGTAATCCACCAGCAGGAAACGTAATCAGCCATTGGAGATAATGTCAGTTCAGCCTCTGATGCCTTGTTAAGTCAGTGAGATTTAAAATAATGTAGTTATTGAGTATACCATCTCACTGGCAAGGGCACTGTGTTCTCAAAAAAAAACCCCAAACCAACCAAAAACCAAAAAAGAAAATCTGAAAAGAAAGGCTGCATAAAATACAATTTCATCATATGTTGAGAGCTATACCTACTGTGGCACCGAATAAATTGACAGAGGCTCAGTGATCGAGAATGAACTACTTCTAGAACATAAACTGTATAAAACATGAGAATATGTTTCCCAGAACAATGCCTGTTGCTTATAATTTTATAAAGTATTTTGTAAAGTTGGGGGGGAGTCTGTATTATTGTAATAAAATAGCCAGCCATTCTATCAAATAGGCTTGTGCATATTAGTTCTGGCATATTTCTGCAATTCCTCCATGCAAATACGAAAAAATTTACTTCTGATAAAAATCAAATATCTCATTTTTCTGCTTTGCTCAGTACTTCACTCAGTGGCAGTGTGAACAGAATTCATTTCAACATTGGGTGAATCCCCTTCAATATAAAGTTGGTCACTACATAAAACAATTGATGCCTGATTCATAAAACCATCCTACAGAAACACCGTATCAGTGCTAATCATAAAATCTCTGCCAAACATTGCCCATCTTCGAGAAACCTTTTGATTCTGGGTAAATCTTCTTTAAAATAAAAATTCTCCTTTTCACTGGCAGGCCATCAGTAAGTTATTGAACAAAACTTTGTAAACTCTCTGCATCTGGTATCTTGGCACCTAAATGACCCATTAACCTAAAATGCATATAAATATAAAGGCAAAAATAAATACCAAGCGGATAAAACTTGCACACATAAATATATTTCACAACAGTAAAAGAATTGGTTGTGCAATGTCGGTACCAAAACTTTTACATCCGTGCAGCACCTGCTTAGCAGACAGTCAGACTTCATCTTTGTGAAATTGTGTGTTAGCTCAAGTTGTACTTACAGCACCCCACCAAAATCCTGGCAGAATTGTTAAATTGTACATGGTTAGTTATACACTGTTTGATCACGGCAGAATCTGAGTGGAATATAAACTCTGATGAACTTACCTGTGAACACTTCTAAGAGGATATATATATATACACACACATACCCAAGGTAGTTGTGCAATTGGAGGCATTAAAATTGTGCATATGGGGTGTCAAACTTCTAAATAGGAGAAAAAACAAGGCAGGTGATCTACAGTCAATGGCATTAGTTCTTCATATAGCACTCATCAAGATCTTGAGTACTAGGCGAGGCAGCGGTTTTCGGGGAGTAGGAAAAATAGGGAATGGCATGCCATAATTCTCACAGACTAAGGAGTTGGCTGTAAGCTGCACGGGCAGCCTGGGCCCCTGACTTTGCAATGTCACTATGTTCTTTTAAACAGACTTTGTAAAGCTTTAGAGGCAAGGACCAACTTTTTGTTAAAATGTAGTAATGTATTAGCTCACTGGGGCCTTAGAAATACTGTACAGTGCAAATAATGAATAAAACAGTATCTTTTCCAATTATCTTAATATTCCGTAACGCTAAGTATCAGAAGAAGTCCTTTGCCGTAAAACTGAGTGCTGCTTGAAGATCAGAAAATGAAGGTCCTGGAGTTACAAAATAATTTTTCCTGAAATATTTAGGAGCTTACCAATTAGCAATGTAACCCAGATCTTGACTGTCACTGGTGTTTCAAATGCAGTCCCACCTGTCCCCATGTGCCTTCTTTTAGCGTATCTTTACCATAAGCAGGTGAGCAAACTAATAAAATAAACATGATAGAAGGGTGGGGAGAAGAGATCACTTGCTTTTGATAGACCATGTCAATGTGCTAGATAGAACATCAGAATTTGTACAATCCCAAGATGATGTCACCAAGAGTGGGAAGAGAAATCAAAGGAAATGTTACAGACAAGCAAAATTAACAACCTCTAACTGGACATCAGATACTATTTCTATTTGATGAAGCAGCCAATTTTAACACAGATGTTCTTTTGACATACGCTAACAGCTGTAGACGGAGTGCACCGATAGGCAGTTTGTAAACGCCTTTTATTGAAAGCATTTTCAATTTTCTCTAATTTTTATTAGAGGCATTGCCTGAAAGATTTATTTGAATAGTGTAGGGACAGGCATGCAGTTACCCAGTAGTAACACATTCCAAGTGCTACCAGATAATGCCAGACACTTGCTCTATATCAGCCTTCTAAACCCTCATACTATATTTTGTGTCTGAAAATTTGTGAAGTGAAACATTATTTGACTGTCTCATTTCTTAGCAGCACACAGCCCTGCTTTCCTCCATCATTGCCTGTTGCCGTACTCTCACCTACCTCAATAACAAATGAGCCCTCGCTGTTTACTCTGATCAAAATTCATAGCTACAGCTAACTGCTGTGCTTCTGCACCCACCTACAGGAGTAAAACAGGCTGTGGGTCTGATTAGCGATCAGCTGGGCTATACATTGCTACTAAAAAAATTCCAGACAGTCACAGTTCATTTATGCCTCATTGTGATAGATGCACAGACAGTCATGAAGAGAAGGTCGGGAGCCACTTACACATACTTAGACCATTAAAATGGGCAGTGTGAACCTCTTTAGGTAAATCACAAACACAGTGGACAAGCAATATCACAAAACACTGGGTTTACTATGTGGTAAAACATTACCATATGTCAGGGCCATCACACTTAAGACAGAGTCTCCTAAAGACTCATTAGATTAGGACAGAGACAGACAAACGCATAGTCAAGGTGTTTGGTCTGTACAGGGGAGCTAGAAGTGACCTAACAGCCATAATCTACCCAAGAGCCAAGGCAGGAGATGTTTGCTTGGCAGGGGAGCTCAGAGACATGCTTTCTGCTGCTGCAGTTCCTCCTGACCACTCTACCAGCGGCTACTTAAAATTTTGGCCATCGTATGTAATTTCATCCATTACTGTTAAAGGACACGTCCCCTCACTGTTCTTGTGGTACAGGTCATAGAGTTTATTTATCTGTCTGCACTGGTTTTCTCTGGGATAGAGTTAATTTTCTTCATAATAGCTCGTACGGTGCTATGTTTCGGATTCGTGACCAAACCAGTGTTGATAACACAGGGATGTTTTAGCTAGTGCTGAGCAGTGCTTCCACAGAGTCAAGGCATTTTCTGTTTCTCCCCCCACCCCACCAGCGAGCAGGCTGGGGGTGCACAGGAAGTTGGGAGGGGACACAGCTGGGACAGCTGACCCCAACTGACCAAAGGGGTATTCCATACCATATGGCTTCATGCTCAGCATATAAAGCTTGGGGGAGAAGAAGAAAGGGGAAATGTTCAGAGTTATGGCATTTGTCCTCCCAAGTAACCATTACGCACGGCGGAGCCCTGCTTTCCTGGAGATGGCTGAATACCTGCCTGCTGATGGGAAGTAGTGAAGGAATTCCTTGTTTTGCTTTGCTTCTGTGCGTGGCTTTTGCTTTACCTATTAAAGCATCTTTATCTCAACCCACGAGTTTTCTTCTGATTCTCTCCTCCATCCCGCTGAGGGGGGGAGTGAGCGAGTGGCTGTGTGGTGCTGAGCTGCTAGCCGGTGCTAAACCACAACACTATCCTAATTTAAAACTCAGTCATGAGGGGCTTCTAAGGGAAAGCAGAGCTACCCTGTAGTCAGAAAGGTGTCTAGAAGTGATCCAGGGTGTTGCACAAACAGACAAGGAGGTGGATGAGAAGCCTGTATCGCTCAGAAATACAATGTATTTCCAGGATATGCTGGGTTTGGAGGGAGTGCTCCTTGCATATAGTAAGTGTTCCTTGCGTATAAAAAAGGACAGAAATTCAAGAACATAAGCAGTTACATAATGAAGAAAGTTCAACCTCTAGGAGAAAAGCCACATGGCACAGTAGTTAGGATCAGGAAAGAGCTGGAAGGCTGCATCAGCAGAATATTGTTTTCAGTGCTGGGAGCTATTTACACGCATCACATCAGACTCTGATGTTATCTGTGAAACAGCAGATAGCCATGGCAGCAGTGACCACACAGCGCGCCATTAATACAAATGCCTGTTCAGCTCTGCGTGGGCCCAGATGTAACAGCTCCGTCCAGAGGGAACAGACAAATTTATGGAACCAATGCTTAATGTCTATCTAAGGAGGGCAATATTGAGCTTCACTGTAAATATCACAAAGATTACTTAAGCTTTTTTTTGCAATGTGACTGGAATGAAGACGACAAAAATGGAGGAAGACCTGGCTCTGACAATAAGAAACCTTAAGATCATCAAGTTGCTGAGCATTGTGGAAAAACAAACAAACAAACAAAAGACCCCAAACCCACCTCTAAGAAGATATCACAAATTTCCTCTTCCCACAGCTCAAGCCTGTCACCCCTCCAATTTAAAATTACAGACCAGCTCATTAATTGCCTCAGCTCTACTCTCAGAACAATAAATCTGCATGTAAATGAAAAGCACCTATAAGAAATTATAAATTACAGAAACCCGTAGAGGTATTGCAGCTTCCTTCTTTTGTGTAACTTCTGTGTAGTAATAATACACTCCAAACAGCGTCAGCTGAACCCAAAACGCAACTTGTGGTAAGGCAAAGGGCAGATGCCTACAGAAGAAAACCTGCACAACTCTAAGGTTTTATTGTCAGGAACCCCCACTGAAGCTATCCTCTGTAAATGTAAGAGCATTATATATATTGAAGCTCAGTATTTAGTAAATTAGTGTGTACATGCATAAACACACACACCCCCCACCCACCCCCCACCCCCAAAAGTTATTTCATTTCCTCACTTTGTGTTTTGGGGTTTTTTTTTAAGAATTACACTAAATTTCTACAAATTGTACCTAAATGCTTACTTTGTTCATGAAAGAGTACAAATATTGAAAGATCAAGAGAGCATATGGTAAAGAAAATGTCCCTCTTTTAAAGAGAATCGCACTATGTTCCTGAATATTCACAGTTGCAATTGGTGTTTCTTTCAAAAGCATTCTGGAATAAATAAATGAAGCCACATGAGTCCTGTATGTCAAAATGCACAGAGCTGAGATAAACAGCTTCTCAATGAAGATTGTTGAAGCTATAAATTCGGAATAAAGGAAAGCGATAGATAGGGATTCATTACATTTTTCCCCGTAAACTTCAGTTTAGAGAAAACTAAACACATAAAACAAGAATACAATTTTACAACTGTAGTATACACTATAAATTAAATCCTTGGAGTTCCTTCTGCTTTCCTTTATTCTGTCAGCATATGCATGCAGACTGTAACACCGAACAATGGAGGCATCTCTATCTGTCAGTATAGTAGCAACGTGTTTTGGAACTATTATTTTCCAAAAGCAGATGTTTTGAGCCCACCTTTGCTGGTTAATACTTCAGAGTAAACAGCCTCCCTAAACTATTCTTTTACAGCTGATAAAGACTTTAACCCACCAGTTATCATCTATGTGCCTAGAGTATCACTTTGGAAACGGTACAAGAACCTTGGTGGCAGGAGGGATAAGAAAAAAGTGTACCGAGTAACTTCCAGATGCAGAAATAGTGAGGGCTACGTACAAGACAATAGGGAAACACAAAAAACGGGGCTGATAAAACGCTGCATAAGAGAACAACAAAAAACCCCCAAACCCTTACCGCACCCCCACCGCTCCCCACGATCAAGGTTTAAACATGTTGGAAGTTATTATTCAGCAGTTTACTCAATCATCAGCTTGCTTTTGGGATTTAGTGTTCATTAAGCATGATTTTGGTTTGCATCGTCCCATTTGTGAGCCAAAAACCTCTATAAAGGAAATAGCTGGGTTTGCTCTGCAATTTCCTTGTTAATGACAGCAAGGTTTGCCTATGGAAACACAAGAGTGCAGTGTTGCAAGCATATTTCACACTGAAGAATCTCCGAACATTAAAGGAAAAGTCCCAGTGCCAACCAAAAAATATTATTTTGGTACCTGCAATGCACAGGCAACACTATTCCTATTCTTTGTGAAACCCATCTTCTTTAAAATCCATTTGCTGCAGATAAACATATCAAAACTCAAATTACTCATCCTCTTCTTATTCTTGTTTTAACTCTCCTTTCCCCTGCTCTCCCTTGACTCAGATGTCCCAGGGGCTCTGGGAGAACAGGCCCACCTGGTAGGTTAATAATCCGTGAATGCCTTTTCACAGATATCGTCTGGAAGTACCTGTTGCTCTTAGGGCATATTTATGAGCTTCTAGGGATGGGGGATTTTTTTTTTTTTTTTGCTTTTTATATAGAACTTGATTTTGCTACATCTTATACAATTTATAAAAGTAAACCTGGAAGATAATACATGATGTAAACGTGGAAGTTTCAACTACGAGTGATCACTAGAGACCTTTTGTTCAACAAACAGCTCCAAGAGCACGAAAATCTCAACCCAGTGATTAGATTAGAGTAATTATATTCTACCTAACTGAACTCTCTTGCAGTTTACTTTGGCTAAAGTATTCCCAGCTTTATATCATAATACAGAGCAAATGTTTAAAAACAACTTTGTTTTATTAATAGTTGATGCATGTAAAGAATTTATCTTTTAGATGATATCTCACAGATGTGTCAGAAGACTTTTTTTTAAAATGTTTATACCCCATTTGGACAAAAGATGACATAAATTCAGAAATGTTGTTTATTTTAATCAAATACATTGTCCTTTTATATAAATAATGAAAACCTGCTTTGCCACTGAAGTTCTAAGTGGATAGAGATAACACAGCCTAACTCTCTTTTTGAAAAGCCAAGGCAGTGAAGTACACATTCTTTCCTGCACAGGAAGATGCTGTTAGCACATAACGTCACACTGCTTACAAAGCAATTTTCACCAGGAACTCAGTTCAGGCTTCTAACATGCCAGTCACTTGATGACTAATTTAAGGTATCTACATGGAGTGGGGTGAGCAGGAAGAAGGTTTACTGTCTTCCCTCAAGAAACTTCAAAGCAAAGAGGAAGCAAGTTAGTTGCTAAAGGCCATACAAAGCTGAAAACGGCACTGGAAATCCCCCAAATTCTCATGGTGCATTGCCTGCAAAATTCTACACCAAAGGCTGTATCAAGGAGTCATGATTTCGGGACTGTGTTTCTGGGAAACAGAGCTCTTGTGATGGGTATTAGGAGGTGCTGGCACAATGAATTAAGGTATCAGTTTATATCAGAACATGATTATTTCCCACATGAGTAGGCTTAGAAAAGGTGTGATTTTAAAACCTGATTATACAAAGGATTTTGTAGGGCATATCAGCAACAAGATTTAAATCTTTACAGAATGGACTCTACAGGAGCATTTTCCAATTGAGATGCCCACTGTGATTAAAATAAGAACTTCTAAACTTGCACTTAGAATTTTCTCAATGTTACTTTAAATATAGTAAATAAAACCTGCCAAATAAAAGAGCTCATTGCAAGAACAAAAAGCCACATCTTCCTAAACTGTTTATCTAAGAACCAACAGGCATAGCTTTATGAATCATCATGGAACCCTATAAACTATAACATTATGAGAGTTTAAAATTGCAAAAAAACAAGATTTGAATTGACAAGCCAAGTCATATTAAAGCGTAAGTGGCAATATTCCTGAGGCATGATATTAAAATTGATAAACACTGTTGATTCATATAGTAGAAGCCAGTATCTTCAACAAAACCCACTGGAGCAGCAAGTATAAGAATTTGTACTAGATGGTTAGACCCTATCTAGTCAAGGGCATATTGGCTACTAAGGCAAAATAAAGCAACTGTAAAGCTGGCTTCGTGCTTTTCATCTAAATTTTGTTAGTCTGCCTTGCCCTGGTGGCTCGGATTTGTTGCTTTTGAACAATCTGTTTTAATCTTCTAGAAACCACCTCAGAAACGTTAACGTGCAAGGAAATATCAGGAAAAAATAATAGCACGCTTTACATATCTGCTCATTAAAACACAATGTTTAGGATGCTGGGGAAGTATCCCTTCAGCAGAGCACTCTAGAATGATGCAGCACTTCAGAACAGAGGGCAGCAGTAATAAACAATTACTCTTCTATAATAATGAAAAAAATCACTGAAGTAATTTATAAGGAGGTCAAAAGCACTTCAAACAATGGCATTCCAGTTCACGTCTGTTCTCCAGTCAAGAGCACTCATAATTAGTTATTCCTACAGTCATTTCCACATTTTCCTGTCTAAAACCTTGTCCTCAGCAGTTCCTAAGTTTTCCAGTAACTTAGTCAAATGAATATACAAGGACAGAAAACATGCAAAGGTGATGAGTACATGACTTCTTCCAGCCTTACCCAGTTTTCTGATAGCTTGGCTTGACCTGAGTAGAACCAAGTCTTTAGCTCTTCGTATTCCTTCAGAGAAAGGCAACTGGATAAACTCTTCCTAATTTGCTATTAATATGCTAAATATTTCAAGATATACATTCACAATGTACAAAAAATACACAAAAATATGTGCTGTATTGTTTCACTTTGATATTGATTTAACGGGAACAGAATTGGAATGCATTTCAGAAATCTCATGTCAGATCTGCCATGAGGGGAAAATGAAGTAAAAAAATCATCATTAAAATAACCTGTCTAAAAGAGATACTAGGAAGAAGAGGGAAAAATAGGCAGCCACTTGTCACCCCTACCAGCTTTAAAGATCAATATTTCTTATGAAAAATCTCATTGCCAAATCTGTAATGTGGCATTCAGGTACACCGAAGCGCACTCTTTAGGTCCACTGTAATTAGACCTCTTCCCCAAGCTCTAATTTAGAGCTTAAATTGTTTGGGTTCACTGGCATTGAAATA
>WAAD01024170.1:37774-54185 GCA_013389945.1 Fregata magnificens | reverse complement strand
TTTTTTTTTTTCATTTTTCTATGGCATTTTGATTATCCTTCTGTACTTTATTTTGGTGTTTACCAAGAACAATAATTTGTAGTCATGAATCAGTAGTATTTGGGGGTCATTTTAAGACACTAAAATATTATGTAATGCAGCAAACTAGAAAATAATTTATAGTCAAGATTATCTTAATTGTATGTTTTCATTTACTTGGCCATAAATGATTATCCTGGTTTTGAATCTCGTGCTTTATTTTCATCTTTAATGTACCATTTTCAATTACTGATTGATCATTTAAATATTATAAAAATGACATTCCCAGAATTGTTACCATGAAAAGCAAGTGTGATAGAGCACACACTAGTCTGATGTTATTGAAAAAGTCAGTTACGCTGATGCTGCTTGTGAAAAGAGATGTTCCTGTTTAAAGAATTAAAAAGTCTTAGTGAAATCTGGTGAACTTTATTATCAACTATTTTTAATTTATTCTGAACAAAGATATAATAAATATATATATAATAAAAGGACCAAATATATATATTATAATAAAAGGACCAGGATAGTCCTTTTGAGATTGTAAATGCACATGCTTAGAGATGTCCATGTTGGACAATCATGAGAATTAAAAAAACTGGGTGTGTTCAAATGGACATTTAATCTGAACAGAAACCAAATCCTTCATACAACTGATCATGTAGATTTTTATTCTATTATAGTAATTTATTACTACAGATGAAATTTGTTATACTGACTGAAAAAAGGCAAATCAGCCACACACTTCTGTGTCTGATTTTTGCCTGTAAGGAGCAAACTATGTATATACAGAAATTATAAATTGAAACTAAGTGCACATCTCTCTCAATCTTCCAATAAAAGCTTTTTGAAGCAAGGGCACAGACTGCCTGACCAGTGAGCCGTGTGATAAAGCACAAACAGTGCAGGAAATGAAAACCGTAGGAGTAGCAGATGATGTGGGCAGGAGGCACAGGTATTTCACTCAACTCTATCTGGTTCACTCCCCAGGCTCTCAAAGAAAACTTAAACATTATTTACTCAACCATGTGCTAGTTAAAACCAATATCTCTAGACCATCTGTTCAGGAAGATGACCTTATGCAACTTTCTGCCCCAACATTACGTCAGTGTAATTCTGACTAATCAATCTCTGCTTGATCACGTTGTCTTAGAGTTTTCCCTACCTGCAGAAAAGAAAAAGGTAGACTTAGATTTAGCTGGATATTTCAGCATTGTTTTGTGAAACAGAGGAAGACTCTTACTTGTTATAAACTACCCTGGCTCTGATGGATCATGGGAGTTTCTCTGATATATGCCAGATGAAGGGCTTGGCCATGTATATTCAGTACCTCAATCCTATAATTACGGTCTCTCACTATGAAATGTGTTCCTTTTCAGGACGCTTTTCAGAGGTATCAGCATTGTTTGGATCTTCAGGCTTTTCTCATATCTAATTATTCTCATTCAATTATGTATTCATATTAAAATGGGATTGCTTTTAGAAGAAAATATTGTGGCGTGCTAAAATACTTCCGAACAGTATTAACCTTTCAGCGTGAAGTGCAGTTGTGTGTCATGGACCTTAGAGCTTAAAGCGGTTGTTGGTTATAATAAAAGAATCTTGCAAATAAGTAAATAAAGCACAAAGTAGAAAAACAGTTCAGTGTCTCAGCGTAGGAGTTTCTGAATGGAAAGAAGTGTGAAGAATAAGCAATAGTCTTTCAAATTCCATGTGTGAGTGCTTAGTTTCCAGGAGTTTAGCACCAAAATGGGTGCCTGATGAGCACCTAGAACTGAGTCAGGAGTTTTAATCAATTCTACCTCATCCATTCAAGGTAGTGTTGGGTATTTAATTTGCATTCATACTCAATATCCAAACCGATGAGAATACATTTGTTAATTTGCTTTTTCTCCAGATTTCAGATTGTGCTTGTTTAGTCAGATCCAGTTTACATGTACGTATCTTAATCCTACTTTAATGGTGAGCAGAATTGGATCCAATGTTCCCCTTGAAAGGCTGTGAAAGCCTGGTTAGACATTATAGCACTGAATGTGGTTTTACAGGGCATTTTCACATGTCCCTGTCACTTCTGTTTATTCATTCACACCTTTGCTGCTTTCTGATGTAGTTCCTGTTTGTTGCCAGGCAACTATAGCTGTATTATGCAGGGTTCTGCAGTACACCCAGAACTAAATTGCAATGCACCATAAAGCAATAGCTGATGTTAGGCTGTACTTTTTTTTTTTTAATCACCCCCTATCTTTGTTTTCCAACTGTTTGTTTCTAATTAAGTGGTGTTCATCTGAAGGGTGAAAACTTTCCAGATAGTCAACAGAAAAATAAGATTGATCAGGAATGCAGTGAAGCGGGGAAAAAAATTGAAAGGCATATTTATGGTTTTTTTCTGAATCTTTTGAAATACCTTTGGGATGTGCCATGGCTCTTTTGAGGCATCACTGTTATGATGTGTGTTATCATGCTTCTCAGCTTAAGTATGTTACAGCAGATTGCTAGTGAGCATCAGCACTATCCAGAAACAGGCAGAAATACTAGGTGGTTGATTAATCTCTTTATATTTAGATGGTTGTAAAACCTCCAGGCACAAAGAGATTCTCTGTTTATGTGTTTTTATAGCACAGTGATATGTGGAGCTGGTGGCTACTGCTGTTCCATCCATTAGAGCTATAAACTTCTATAATGAATCTGGACAGGAGATTGCAGGGAAAACATTTTGTATAAGGTCCTGCAAAGTCTCTCTAAAAAGACAAATAAGGAAGGAAATTTACCGTTTCTGTGAATGAATACATGTCTAATGCTGAGGAGGATAAATCTCACACAAGGGAATTAATTTACATACTATTAAAGTTAACACGTTAATATCAAAGCATTAAAATATGTAAATAGCATAAGCATGCACAAAATCCTAATTAGTGCTTTACATTATCAACTCATTTACTCTTTATGATATTTTATGACTATTCAGCTGTGTCAGCAAGCAATTATAAAAACCTACTACAACTTGATGATAATGCATTTCTATATACTTCCTTTTCTTTCTAAAAAAATGTCTTCCAGTCCTAAAAGAGAATGATGTGGAAAAGATTCATGTTGCTGAATGTCTTTTTTGCACGAACAACATATGCTTTGAGTTTCTAGCGGTTCAGTGGTCTTTCTTTTATCCTGCTTACCAAAAAAAGGCAGATTTATACGCAGGCTAATGAGAACTGACATTTCTTACACTCTCTGCTACAGTTACAGTACAGATTTAATCCATTGCAGGTGTTATATCATCACAAAATAAGCTAGAGGCATATGAGCATTGAGGAAGAACTTAACAGTTATTATCATAGAAAAAGATGCTTCATTTTATGAAGCATTGTATCTTTTCAGTCATAAAGTCTTTACAGCAGGGAAGAAATTTGTCATAAAATCTGTACTGCCTACCTGTAATAAGACAGTCTCTTTTTTCCCACCAGTAACTTCAAACAGTTATTGAAATCAGAAAGCAGCAATGTGATATTTCTTGATTTCACTAAAAATGTCTGAATTTTGATCATGTTTTATTCATCTCAAGCATTTAAATTAAATGGAAATTTCTTTTGGGATGTAATGCCGCTATTGTGATGAGTCTCTTGATTTATGACAAGAAACATTTCATGTCACAGCAACTTGAGACATACCAGATTATGTTATGTCAGTGCTTTTAGTGGTCTTAAAGAGCTGTTGTATAGAAAAGACTAAATGTGGGGGCAGTTCCTAGACTATTTGTATAGAAAACATTATTGTTACAATCAGAGTTTTATATGTGTTAGAAAACTGGGCTGAACAATGAGTTTGAAAAATTTATTTTGAATTTAATTGGAAAAAAAATACAGCTTTTAAAAAAGGTGTCCTGAAATTGTTTTAGTTATAATTGTTTATAGAGTATTTATGTAAACTGTTCATTTCTTTTTGCTCTCCTGTAAGTAAACATGAAGGGAGTCAAATTGTGGAGGATTGGGGCTATAACCTGAGTCTATGCTGTTGCTGAGGAACTGATGTGATAAAGAGAATAAAGGGAACTAAGAGATTGACAGAAACAACTTCTGTTAAAGAGGAAGTTAGAGACAAAAGGCTCACACGAAACTATTTTAAGCCAAGGGCAGATGACACAAGATTCAGAATTTAATGAGCCTTAAATGCCATAGAATGTGTCAGATGTACAGTTATAGCATAAAGTCTCTGCACAGTTGCATACCTTCCCAAAACATTTTTTTAAAGGCCGCTCAAAGCTCACACACTCATAAATTCAGTCATAAGATGCTCAGAAATAAAGCCCAAACCATTTCAGGTGGTTGCCATCATCTATTTCAGGTTAGATTTCATTTTAACTGTGAGAGTTTGAAGCGAGGTTTTCCTAATGCCACAGATTGCTTCCACAGAAGCATTGTTTTGCATCCTCTCACTGTTCACTTGCATGATACAGGTGGGTGGACCTTGTTAAGTGGCACCCAGCAGTAGGCTGAGTCCCTGTGCACCGTGCAAACATGCATCTCCATGGTGTGTCTTGGAAATTTGCTTTCTGGTCTGTGACTGCTTCTTGCCAGTGCTCACTTTCTTTGCTCTTCCTAACTTGCTGGCTTCCTATCCAGGGTTTTTGATCAATCACAGTTCCCACTGGTGTGTTGTTTTGGTTTCTATGTATGTGTTAGGGCTGCATTCAGATCTCCTCCAAGTAACAGTTATATGCCAATTTTGTGCTTAAGTGCAAGAGAGCTGAGACTGATTTAGACTGCTTACTATCAGGTTTGGTAGACCTTGCGTGCCGGTGCAGATGATGGAGAGAGATAGGTACTATATTCAGATCATTGTTTGGAATGTAATCATACCCTATTATCTCAGTTAACTGAGTCGTTCTTTTAAATTTATGTTGTGTAGGAGACACTAACATCTATCCTGTTTCTGATAGCAGTAGTCTGAACAATGCTTATTCCTATTTTAGATAATCGGAAAATACTGGCTTTGAGGTATACCATGTGTAAGTGTACAAAATTATTTTTATCAACAATAATTTTTCAGAGAATGCTATTTCAGTGGGATGAAATTATCTGCTTGTCACTACAGACTGAGCTTGACAAGCCATTTTGGCTGCAATGAGAAAGAAAATAAAATTCAGCAATACTAAAAATTTCTTACAATATTTTAAAAACATTTTGATTTTAAAATTCAAAACCACTTTTTCAATTCAAAAATGATCCAATTTAGAGAATAGGTGTAGGAAAATGAAAGCAAAAAGCCATTTCACTTCAGGGCAAAGAAAAGATTTCTGATAATCAGAATTTATTTCCCATTTTGTGATTCAACCACTAAACCAGAATGTACATCACCTGCTCAGCTTTTCTGTGCTTCTACTTTTTGTATTTTGCGTTGCAGTAATACGCTGATCCGATCTAGTCTGAAATATATATTGTAGCCAAATAAAATGATTGCATACCTTTGTGACAGAATATAAATAACAGAAGTAGTTAGGGTTCTGCTTTTACTAGCTGTGGACTAAGGGGTTCCTAATTACATCACGCTACTTTACAAAAATATCTAATGGGACAGACTGGCTCAGTGTTGCTGGAGACAACATGCTCTGTGGTGTCCCTACTTACGCTGCAAAAAGGATCCATGAATGCTCCCTCAGAGCCATATGGCAGCATGTGCATGGCAGGAGCCATGGGGCCTGAGAAGGCCCAGTGCCAGCTGGCCATGCCCTGCTGGAGTAATGGACCGCTGCTGGTCATCCTGGCTTGCCCTCAGCCTTGCACTAGATCTGTATCTTGTGCTTTTCTTTTACATGTGCAGCAGGGAGAAAATACTTGCCATACCATCTCTCTCTTTGCTATATCGCTGTGCATGCTAGAGAGAGAGCAGAGTATAGCTTCTGTATATAAGCTATTTATAATGGAAATAATGGGGGGGGTTTGTAGTGGATTATATGATAATTTTTCATATTATACTTCAGGAGTGGAATAGAAGCTTTTTAGTAAATTCAGAAGAATATATGTTTCAGCACCCAAAATGAGAGGGAGTCATTGCAAACATGTAGAAATCTATTTTGGGGGAAGGTATAGTTTATGGGCTATATCTTAAATACTATATATAAATGCAGCGGTCTTCCACACAGATCTCAGTTCATGTTTCAGATTCTAACAAAAAAACGTGTGGAGATGAAGGGGGACAAAAAGTGATGATGAGGTGGAAGGATGGATCATTTTATGCTCTAAATGCATATTGCCAGCTCTACATACATCAAGAACAGTGAAAATATCAAGAATATAACTTAAATATGTGGGAAGAACAAACTTGGAACATACTGGACAGAATTGAGGAAGAGAAGAGAAATGAGAAATCCTTCATTTGCCTAATTTAAAATGGGGAGCATATAGGTTTCTCTCCTACTTGTATTTTTTTCTTCTTCCATCTCCTTTTACTCAATATACTTTTTGTTTTGTTTTGGTTTGGTTTTTTTTGTTTTTTACACAGACCTTTCTTCTCTCCCTTTTAAAAAAACATTTTCTTAAATAGAAAGCTAGTTTTGCATGTCTGATTTTGCCATTATTTTGTGGGGTCTTGTTTTTCTCTAGTAGTAGCCAGATGGAAGGTGTGTGACTTCTGCTTTAGACTAATACACATGAAATGCTACCAAATGACCAAAACTCTGGAAATTGGGGAAAAAAGGCAACTCACAATCTCTCCTTAAGTTGTGCAGTTGTGAAAACAAAGATTCTGCATAAATACATGAATTATGGATAAGGTTTGAATCTTTACTGGAGCTTTTCTGGCTTTTCTTACCTCACATCAAAATCTCATGTTAACTAACAACTACAAATCTATGTACAGTTAGATGTGTAAATGTAAGCTGTATAGATAGACTAGAAGAATTATCTAGGGAATATGGAATTTCTCATATAATCTCATGTACATCTCATATTCAACTCTTCTGCCACCCATTCCAAACTAGATACCATCTAAGAGGGCAGTTTTGCTCTGTCATTTTGTCCTACTATAGGACCCTGAAATTCTGTATATTTGTTCAATGGGATATCAGCTGAGTTTGTGGGAAGGGAAAGCAGGTACCCTAACATTTTTAGTGTTTGATATCTGCAATGCGCTATGCTGATAGCAACTAATTAATTACTTATTTTTGAGATTAGATGAGGAATATTATTCATCTGCAATGGAAACAGGCCATAGAGGAATGGAGAGAGCTGACTAAAGATACACAATGATTCTATGATACAATAAAGATTAAATTTTTGTCTCCAGTTCTGTGAGAAACTTGAGCACATTCTAAACTTTAAGTATTTACTTACGTCCTTGCCTGTTCAGTAGGCCATGAAATCCTGTACATGTGGGCAGTATGTATCTGATCATACTCACTGTGTCTGCTAAAAAAAAAAAAAAAAGATAACTTCTAAAAGAAAGCCGAGGTAAAATCTTCAGAACTGTTGTTGTACTAGATGTATTTGAAACAAATAGCCTTTGACATTGCTTCATTGTTTGATCTTGAAAGAATTTTTGCTTACAACTCAAAAATAGGTGCACTGTGAACTGAATTTTTGTCTTTATCTCAGAGAATCTCTCTGTGGACTTACCTGAACTCAGCTCAAAGTCTTGATCTGAATGGATTGTAACACAAATAAATGCAATTCAATTAAAAAGAAGTTGATCTTTAGTAATAAATTAGCATCTTGTCTTGATATTAGTGGCTGAAGTATTGCACGTAAGCTAGAACATAATGTTTATTGGAAGAAAATTAAAATAACTTCCATACCACATAGCTAAATGGTTTCCAGCTATGAGTTTCTGTGCATGACCGGGTTACTGCTCCAATTTTTTTTTAGCAGGAAAAATAGAAAACCAGATTATGAAATTAATTTAATTGAAACTGAATAAAGAAACAGAATATATATTTTTAATCTCCAAAATACCAAAAATACAGGATTGTTATTAGTAAGTGTGTTTGTGTTGTTCCAAGAAGTGAATTGAAATTGGAATGCTTAGTTCTGTCACGGTATACCCTGAGATTTTGAAGGCAATTCTCCATTGGCTTCCTGATATTTGTTTAGTGATATTACCATGTGCTTGAGAAGAGTGACAAACACAAGAGGGATTTTAATATTTGTATGACTTAGGCTTACTGTGTGGTGTTTGTCTTTTTATCTTAAGCTCAAGATGCTGAAAAAAATGTGTCACAAAATGTTGTGATTTGAAGTCCTGCCAGAGCTCAGGCATTGGCAGCAGGATATTACCTTGGCTACTTCCAAATGGCTATTGACATTAATCCATTGCCAAATACATATAAAAACATCCTTGCAGATAAAAATAGATCAGGCGATATGAACAAGGATGCAGATAACACATCACTGGGTGAAAATATTAATAAAAAATTAGGCAGGCTGAGTTACTATCGTCAGTTGAATTATTTATTCTCTATTTGTTCTGTGGACAATTCGTCATTTGTTACTGCAGCAGATACGGGAGGAGTTGACCAAAGTGAGCATGTGGTGATACTATTGAGATGTACTTTGTACCTTCCTGGGTAAAATATGTCTTTAATTATATATAACTGGGCAGATTCTCAGCTCAGTATAAATCAGTATGACTTCATAATCTTTAGTAGTTTAAGTGGCCAATCAAGTATCTTAGCTATTGTTGTAGCTTACTCTTCTGTACGTGATAAATTGTGTACCAGAACTTCACATTTTGATGCACAGGGCTTTTTTTACCTTACAAAATTCAAAAATCTTCCATAAATATAGCCTTAAAAGTTGTATTCTTCTAACAGTCGTCTTATCTGTGTCATTACAATTTGATTTAAAAGTATTTGGGGTAACTGTATCTGCGAAGAACTAGTTCAAATCCTTTTATGAAATTTTTTTAAAGTATAGTATAACTTTGTATTTGAGGGGCCTCTGTACACTTGGAGGCTGGTCACAGACTTCTGATGAGCTTCTACTGTAATTTTGGTCATTCAGTAGTGCATTTATGAATTAGTTGTAGCATGCTTTCACTTATAATTTGTGAGAGAGGATTAGGCTATTTCTATCAAAAATGTATGTAATAAACCTGGGGAAAAAATCAACATAAAGTATTGCATCACATTGTTTCAGGTCTATTTCGAGAGGTGAGAATCTTACCTTGATGAACATGGTATTAGTGGGCATATGGAATCATTTCTAGTTAAAATGTCAGAAGACCTTTAGGTCTGCCAGTGAAGCAAATTTGCATAAGGTCCTGTTGTATTCTGTTCCTAAAGCTAATTGAAATTCTTCAAAGTGGTGAAGTAAATGTGGACTTTCAGAAATTTTGTAAAAACTCACTGAAATATAATTTGGAATGTATTTCCTCACTTTTCTTTAAGGATGTAAAGCTTTATGATTATTTATAATCATAAAATAATAATAAGTGTTCATGAAAATTCACACAGACCTGCTGTGTGATGATTTTATCCTGTTCTAAATTAGTCTCCCATAACTCATCATTTATTTCAGTTCAAAGAGAACTAAATTACAATGAATATCCTCTGTCTACTTTAAAGTATAGAATTTTATGCCCCTAAGCAACAGAATCCTGAATGTTGAATTCCATCGGTGCTCAGGAGTAGGATTTCTGATTTACTGATGGTACATCAATAGTACCAATTCTTTAACATGAGATACAAAAAGCTATTAAACTTGGCTTGTATTTTTTTAAGTTTGCTAAACCTTTAGTCATGTACAGACTATAAATATTACATCTTTTTCTTAGTTAATGCAGTAAAAATGTCCAAATACCTTTTTTTTTTTTTTTTTTTTTTTTTCCAAAAACCCTGGGGCCTGATTGCTCATAGCCTATACCTAGTTTGATTGTTTGATGTGATGGCCTTAAGAGTAAAGTCACCAGCTTCTCTCTTTCCCTTTTTGCTTCCATCCTGAGGCCAAATAGTGCAGGCCTGATCTTTTGACCCAGCATGGCAAAGGGTTTTCTGTTTCTGGGAACCTGCAAATATTTTCACCAGTCTAGAAACAGTCAGAAACATCTACTTCTTTTGATTGTCCATGACTTTAACTAGATTTGAGGGTGCTCAGATCTTCTTATAAACAAACCTTGGGTTTTGCATATCAGATTTAGTTCAGCTGGGGCCATTGGTTGCTGTATTGCTGAAAAAGCAATGCTTTTTAAAACACTGATGCTAGCAGCAGCAGCAACATTTAAATAAATGCAGTCAGACATGGTCATTGTTAATTTGCCTATTTTGCTGTTGGTCGTAGAACAGCATTCTGTATGAGAACTCAGTCTTTACTACTAAAACATGAACTTTTTTATGGTGAAAAGCCAAAGTGTCTATAAAAACCTCTCATATTAATCAAACTGTGATGAATCCTGGCAAAATTTGTGATATCGTCTTTGAATTCTGCATTTGAATATTCACATTTATTATTATTGCTTGCCACACTATAACAGAGCAAATAAACTTCATGAGTACGGGCTGTGTTATCTGTTTTAAAAATGAACCTGGAAAGTCTGTTATCTAAATGTGCAGGTAATCCTTCTGTGACAGAAACTGTTATTCAAGATCACCCAAGAAAAAAAAAAAAATCAGAGATGGTTTTTACTCACAATTCATCCTTGCTGTCTTTGTATACCTCTGCTGGGTCTTTCTTACCCTTCCTTTCCACAGTTTCAAAAGGTCTTTGTTATTTGCAGATTTAGTTAGAATAGGGTCCCTGATTGTAAATACATATACCACTGGACAAGTTGTAAATGACCTAACCGAGTAACTATGCGGTAGGAAAAAAGTCTGGAACTATACAAGTAGTTGTGTTTAGTACTCTGTTGGCATACTGCCTATTGACTTGTGCTACAAGCAGCTTGCCAGGAGCTGAAGGTACTGATCCTTTACTAATTTTTAAAAAATTTTCATACAACTCATCTCAAATTATTAGTAAAACAAGAAAAATTGTTAGGAATTAAATAAGTCATGAGAAATTGTGTAACATAAACAAAGTTAGAAAACATTAAAATTCTTGGAAGAGAAGAAAAATGTTTTCCTTTGATTTACTACAGAAGCATGAACAGATGTGGTAGTTCTAATGGCCTTCTGTAGAACATAAAAACTAAAATGCCTTTTGTTCTGACAGTTTTTAAAATATTGTGAACTGTGGTTAGGGATACCAAGAAGTAGATGAAAGAACTTCAGGTAGAGGTGGTTTCGAGAACAATTCCAATACAACTGTGTACCGTCTTACGTTATTTATTATAAAACTTTACTGACTTGATTTGGTTGACAGCTGGCTGAATATGAGCTGGCAGTGTGCCCAGGTGGCCAAGGTGGCCAACAGCATCCTGGCTTGTATCAGAAATAGCGTGGCCAGCAGGACTAGGGAAGTGATTGTCCCCTTGTACTTGGCAGTGGTGAGGCCGCACCTCGAATACCCCATCCAGTTTTGGGCCCCTCAGTACAAGAAGGACATTGAGGTGTGCTGGAGTGTGTCCAAAGAAGGGCAACAAAGCTGGTGAAGGATCTAGAGAACAACTCTTATGAGGATCAGGTGAGGGAACTGGGGTTGTTTGGCCTGGAGAAGAGGAGGCTGAGGGGAGACCTTATCACTCTCTACAACTACCTGAAAGGAGGTTGTAGTGAGGTGGGTGTCGGTCTCTTCTCCCAAGTAACAAGCAACAGGACAAGAGGAAATTAGTCTCAAGTTGCGCCAGGGGAGGTTTAGGTTGGATATTAGGAAAACTTGCTTCACTGAAAGGGTTGTCAAGCATTGGAACTGGCTGCCCAGGGAAGTGGTTGAGTCACCATCCTTGAAGGTATTTAAAAGACGTGTAGATGTGGTGCTCAGGGACGTGATTTAGTGGTGGACTTGGCAGTGCTAGGTTAACAGTTGGACCTGATGATCTTAAAGGTCTTTTCCAACCTAAACAATTCTATGATTCTATAAGAAACAAGTCTACAGAAATGCTTTTTACACTAGTTTCTCTGAAACATTTCCTGAATGCTCTGCCTGGTTCCCCTTTGTGAAATGACACCTTAAGATTTTGGAAACCAAAACCATTCTCTCAGATTATTCAGTAACTTGAACACAGCTTCTCTCAGACACCTGACTATGTGGACGCTCTGGGTTTATAGTTTGTCTTTTCAAGGGCATCTGATAGGGGCAATGTGTTATTCACATTTTGTATTTCTCTTTCTCAGGTTTCATTTTGTCTTAGGCTCCCCAAATGAAGTGTCATTTGTGTGTGGACTTTGCAGCAGAAGCGAATTACTGTTTGCTTTAGGAGTTTAAAATATATGCAGATGTAGACAATAGCTGTACACACCTTGATAAGGATTTCATTCCCTGGGAATCCTTATCACTCTAGAGAGTTCCCTGGACTTTGGTGGCAAAATCCTGGGACACCTCAGTTTTTGGCAGGCAGTTTGTGTCCAAAGTATGGAAGCTGTATCTCCCAGCTCCAACTTTTCCCTAAGCCTGCTTTGATCATGAATTAAATCTTCCCATCCCTTCTCCCCGTCTATCATCTTACTCCGCACTGATGTTTGCCATTACCAACAGCTTGCCCTGACTGTTAAGTCACTGACCTATACAATCTCTATTGCTTTAAAGGCTGCCATCAAGGCTGGCTGAAGATGTCTTTCTTCTGAACTAAAAAAATTTGCTACTGCCTGAACCCTGAAGTGCCAAAAGATAGCAACTCAGCCAGCTCTGTTACTTTTGTTGCCTTCTAAAGGAAACAAAAAATAGTGGCTGTGTGGTAATACTTTTCTTAGACGCCTTATCTTATAAACTTCCTGAGAGCTATTATGATGTGGACCTGCTGTTTTCTTTGTTCTAGGTTTTTTTTTTGGAATGGAGAGTTCATTTCACAGGGATGACTTTCAGTCCGTGGACTGTTCTGGTCAGGAAGTAGCCATGCTTTCAGACATGAATTTGTGCTTTTGTGAGCATTTGTTAACTTTGACTTGGAAGTTATACCAGAATGATCTTTAGTTCAGACACGGTTTAGTAAAAATTTCCTTAAGGGAAAAATGAAAGAAAAATAGAGAAGAAAGGCCTGGCTGGTGTCCTTATACTCACGCAGTGTCGTGAGCTGGGAGCAGTAGTTCAGCGACAGTTTGGCAGTTGAACTGCAGTGCCTTAATGAAGGGAGGCTACCTTTGCTGCACTACACAAAGACCAGTCTTAATCTATTTCTTCATATTCCAAAGCAACTTCCTTGCCTTCAGTGGTGTCCCAGGAATGTATGTGTGTGTTCACAAAGTATAGCCCCGACACCTTTACCTAGTTAAGTGATGGCTTTGAATGGAATCATACAAAACTGAACCAGAATCATTTTCAATTTTATTTATTTAACACTGTATGATATCACTGTAGTTGTTCTTTCTGTTCCTCTCCCAGCGTAAAACTGTAGACAATACTCTACAGGAAACTTTTTTATATAGTGAAAGGGCTTTATTTTTGGAAGACTATAGTTCTCCACTTGGTGGTCTGCCTGTTAAAAGCAAACAGCTATTTTAGTTTAGAACACAGTTCAAATCAAACATTAAATACTGGCTAATGTCATTCTTGATTCTGGGACAACTAGTTTCTGCACTCTAATCTGCTACATTGCACTGGGAAAATATTATACTTTTTACATATTATATATTTTACTATAACTATTCTGCTAAACATAATGGTAAAGAAAACATTTCTTTACAGAAATTGAACAATAGGTATGTAGCTGGGTCTGAGCATAAAGTAAGTCCACCTGTTTTTTGCAGGCAGTTAAGAACTCATTCCTCCCATGTTCTTACCTCACTGGACGCTATGGAGGAACATAGGATAGCAGCAAATCCAAAATAAAAACTTCCACAGAAATGCAGGGTATAGTTTCATCACAGTGTTAATGTGGTCATCTCAGCTCAGCTGAAATGGGAGAGAAGAGAGGATTGCATGTGCGTATGAAATACTCTGCAGATATATTTGGAGATGAAGTGATGAACGAAAGCTCAACAATATAGAGCGTGTGCATTGAAACTTAAAACAAGGAGAGACACATTAGGAGATCTAATACGAAGTGATAGCATACCTTCTCCAAGTGTAGCATTGCCACTGTTTTAACTACATGTTGAGAACATAGTGGTTTGGTCCCAGGTCTCAAAAACATTTAACTAATTTTAAACAATTTTTTGCTCACCAGTCATGCACTTTGGGAAAGTCCGTATTGCTTCCTGCTGGATAGCCAGCTAGCAGTACTGTTTTATATGCCTGGTCCTTTGGGGAGACATCTGTCCTCTTAAAAGAAATAAATATGAAACAGACATGGGCTGCTCTGACCACTAAAATCATAATTTTTACTGTATTTTATTGCAGACTGTAATTTCATGTGCTCTCTCAATCCAGTAAGATACAATCTGTGCCACGTTAAGACAGTTTGTGTTCTCACAAGACAAAAAATTTGGTTGTTTAAACTTGATGCAACAACTAACAAAGGCCGTATTTCCTTAATTTTAAAAGGTGTTTATAGTATTTTACCAAGGAAACACAATCTAAAAACTCTTGAGTTCTTTCTTTCAGAACAGTTTTTCATTTACTATCTCTCTCTCTCTCTACACACACACATATTTTATATATAAAAGCTTTCAGATGAAAGGCTGTTTAATAAAATAATTATATTTCTCTCCTATTATTATATTTCATTACCAAAATTTATATGGTATAATATATATAACATTTATGTATAATTTAATATGCATTATTCTGTTATGACTGTAAACTGTAGAATAATTTAGCCAAGCAAATGCAGTATGTTTATTTTTAATCTCTCTCTACATTGTACATTTTGTTCATGCACTGGAGTATTATTATATATGTTATATATAATTATTAGGTACTTACAATAAATGACTTTTTTTTAATGTATGTCTACAAATTCCTAAATCCCTGCATCATGATACTTTAGAGTGGGGTATCATTGTATCTATAAATTTAGGAATTTGTAGACATAATGATACTCTAAAGTATTATGGCAACAGCAATATTTCTTTTTGTTCATTGCAAAATGGCAATCCAAATCCATAATTCCTAATCTCATTTCCACATTCAGGTGTCTAGTCAGTGAGGGACAGTATATTATGGATTCAGTATGAGCTTTGTGATAGTGTGAAATTATGGATTTAAGCGATGTCTGCCTCTATAAAAGGATGATATCCCTTGGTATGGGGGTATGATCCAGTGTTTTAAATAAGCAGTTAATAAAACATGCTTCTACTGTTTAAAAGAAGATTGTGCATGGTATTTTACAGCAGCTCAGTGTTTCTGACTAATTTATGTGAAGTCAAGACAAAATACTTATATGGGTATATTTTAGGCTGCTTTTCTAATTCTCCTGTATATTTTCTGTTTTATATCATACTGTAATATAGGATTCCATTGTTTCTTCTGTGACACCTACAGCATCCAGTCTCATGCTTCCCTTTTAGATACAAGGAATTATGTGGTTGCAAAGCAAAGCAGCATACTTCCATGGAAATTTTTTAAAATGTTTGTTTACACCAGTGATAGAGGGTAGGTTGTAGATCTAGGTCTGAAAAAATGACAGGCTGCTTTTCTGGAATTGATCGTGGAGAAAGGAGGAGCAGAGCACAAGAAACTGAACGTGAAGAAACTTTGGGTCTGGAAAGCACTGCACTGCACACCCCTCTTGTTCGAAGGCTAGACGCCTGGATATTGCCATTTTGGGATGGAAAAATAATTTATAAACACCTACTAACTACAATAAGAAAAAGGGACTTTTCCAAGAATCTGTTCTCTTTGGTGGTGTTTTACTTTCTCAGAATATCCATACTTCACGTTGTAGTAGTAAATGTTAAAAAATATTTACATTGAAGCTATTCCAGTTGATGCCTTTACTGTCCTGAATTTTACTAAATCAAATACATGAATATTTAATATTCCTAAATGTTTCCACAAAGCCTATAGCCACTTTTGGGGTAAAATTGAATTGCCTCTAGCTGTCACTGAAGAAAAGCTTCCTTTTGAAACAGCTATTCTTAGAAAACAGTGCTATAGAGCATGGAGCAATGGAATTGCTAGGCATAATGTTAGGGCAATTTCTTTTTGCCTTTGGGAGATATGACCAGCTGACATTTCAGCACAAGTATCCTTCAGAGCAATGTAGAGAATTTGATGTGACAGTGTCTCTGAATCAACCACTGAACTTAAAGTATTCATTAAATATGCAGCGTATGTACTAGTCTCTCATGTAATCAAAGAGTTTTCTCTGTCTTGTTTCCATATGTAGTTGTCTCTTTTCTTGTTCTCATTTTTATTTTAACTGAAGTGTACTTAAATGATCACACTTCACCCCCCCACACACACACACATATACCCCCCCCCCCACACACACACAC
>WAAD01024170.1:27270-37752 GCA_013389945.1 Fregata magnificens | reverse complement strand
CCCCACACACACACACCGCCTTCACTTTGCAGGAGTATGCCTCATGCATCGCCATTTCTGGTTCCCCACCTTTCGTGTTTTGGTCAGATTGCTTCTCTTGCCAGGAGTGTCAGCTGAGGGAATATTGTAAGTGCAGGAGAGCTTCTTGCTTCTGAGACGGTGATACCAGGAAATGTCAAAGTCTGTCCTCATCAGTTTGGATTAAAGCTGGATGGAATATTTCATAAATGCATTAAAGACAAAGCAGAGAATGTTGCAAAACTGCAGTTTGAACAGTTAAATTGGCAAAGGAACTAGCAAACAAGTTTTTATGAAGAAAAGTATGAGACAACCTTAGTTATATGGCTTTGTTGACTCCCCATAAAATAAAAATAAGTCATAAAACATTATATATTTTTTTGTGAAAATGCACTTCACCTAATGTTTCTGAAAACTGATAATGAAAGGAAGTAAGCTTTAGGGTGCTGAATGCCAAAATTTCAACCCAAAAAATTTCAACCTGTTGAGACAGGTCAGTTCTCCACAACAATAGCTTGCCCTATTGCTGGCTTGAGCGCATGGTTTGTTATTTCCAAGTTCCTCTGTGGTTTAGTCAAGAAGCTTGATGGGTTCATCTGCTTTCCCAGAGCAAATAATGTCCTTTCTGACTGGTGGAGGGCAGAAAAGAGGCAAGCCAGCAGAAGTTACTGAAAAGCACAGGTTTCCTCCTTTGTGGTTTGAAAATTTGTATTCTGGTCAACACTGCAGTATCTGGGTGAGAAAGGGCCCTTCAGTGAATGGAGATGGCCTCCCTTTTTGTCTATGAAAAACAGTGATTGTGCGAGATAGGTACACCAAACCAGCATACCAGTGACTTCAAGTGACAATCTCTGTAGGAGAACTTACAACTGCTGCGACCTTCTAGTCAGCTCCAAATGGGTCACTGATTCTCTTTGATTGAAGTGTTATTAATTTCCCATGTTAAAAATCTTCAAGGTTATTTATGTGTTGCATTGTAATAGTCATAGCTTTTTGATTTCTGAGGTGGGTGTTGTTGCCTTTTGTAGAAGTGGAAAGTCTGAAAGTCATAAATGATTACTATCCTTAACAATCCTTTACTGTACAGATGTTTTACAATAAACCAAGGGGACAGGGCATTCTGTAAATTTAATGGCACATCACTTAAAACATCATATAATGACAAGGTGTATGTTGGAATAAAAATTATACCTTTGCAGGTTAAGTAAAGAATCACTAATAAAATTGTAACAGACATACATTATACAGCATGGGGTTCATAATGAATAATTGCTAGGTTATTAGTGCTTAACAGATTAAGGGTACTTCCATTTATTACTGTGCTCCACTAAGGATGAGCATTAATTTTTTTTCAAAGCAAATTCACTGGAAACAGACAGTTTAAAATTTATGCTTGTAATGATTGCTACATGGTCCATTAAGACCACCTCTAAGTGAGCTTAATTTGTAGCAGATAAATGTACATGTCTACATATTTTTCAACGTAGTTTATGGTGCATCCTGCACAGCTGTGCCCAACTGATTAAATCCTCGCAAAATTTAAATAGGAAACCCATTACATAGACAGTATTATATCCATTTATCATATACACATTTTCAATTTAACTCTCTAAGCCTTTGTGCGGGATATTTTCACCGATTCATTAAATATGTATAGCGAGGCCATTTTCTCTTCCAGTTTGTTTTGCCCGTTTGTTTTCTGGGTTTGTTTGCTTCCTGCTTTTCAGTTCTATCATCCAATAATTAAGAACTTCAGCAGACTGAACATCGTCTACAACAATTATCTCAGTAATGATGCTAGATATGACAGTCACTTAAAATCCTAGATATAGGGAGCTCTTATCTAGGGAAAGGAAGCAGGGCTATAATCAGTATGTAGGGAAAGGTGATTGGTACTATTACCCTCATTTGCCTTCCAGAGTGGATTCTGGACTCTGGATTTGTCATGACAGATAGACATGTTAGATGCTGAGAAAGGTTGGAATTACAGATATTTCTTCCCTGTCTTCAGAATTTCCCATTGGTTAGCTCTGGGCATCTCCCGATTTTGTTAAAATGCTTCCTAGGATCCCATTCTGAACTGTCCAGCTTTATCTCTGCTTTAGGTGTTTTGAGTCTCATATAAACTGTGGTTCTGGATTCTAGAAATACAATTTGAAGCATTCGTCCAATTTTAGAGATCAAATTTAGCTGCTCTGAATTATTATCTGAAATCCCTCTTGTTGTCATTGGCTATAGAGTAAATTAAAGCTGTTAACTTCACACGCCCTGAGCCCTAAGTAAAATAAATGGTATGAATTCTCTGTCAGCCGAATACTGCTTTACTTGATTCAAGACCATAGATCTTTCTCTGGATCTAGTGCTATGGTAAAAGTCTTGGTCATCATATTCTGTGGTCTGCTAGGGTGAGCCTCCGCAACTGTGCATAGGTCTATTAAGCTCAATAGAGCCTAAGCTAACAGAACACTTCAAAATAAGGCCCAACTTCTGTTTAAGCTGTAGGAATATCTTTGCTTATCTTACAGTAACAAAAGGGAAATAAGATTTTAAAAAAACAAGAATAACCAATTATTGTTCATTCATTTTTGCACTGCCCCAATTAAATGCCAGAGACAGATTCTGTACTCTTCTACAAACTGAACAAACATACAGAACCACAAGGAAGTGTTGATCTCCAAAATCTTCAAGAACTGAAGATTTCATATGAAAAGAAATGGCTGTTTAAATAATAGTTCTCTGGTAGCTGGGTCTGTTTTCTTAATGTGTGTATAAAATTGATCATATGGCCATTTTTTTTAGCAAACATGGGTATTTTAGAGAGAAATTAACAGGATTTAGCAATTTTGCTTTTCTCTGTGGTGCAAATAGTGACAATGATTTATTATAACCTTCTCTTTAGCCTACCTTTGAAGCCATTATGTCCTTAAATGATTTTTTTTCCCCAAGGTTGATAGTGTCAGTCCATTTTCCACAGAAACACCAAAACTGATAGATGGATGAATTAATTTAAAAACCTTTCAGATGACAATTAGAAATTAGTATATATTCCTGTATATATACATATATATATATATAGTATAGTATAGTATATTTAGAATTTTGATTATGTATTAACTGTAGGAAACGATCGATTTTTGTTTGATGAAGATGAAAATTCTAGTGTAACAGTTTGCCAACTTCTGTGACTTTTTCACAGGATTTTGGTGTGGGCTAGAGCCAGTCCTCATGTTCTTCAGAGCCTTTCACTTGTTTGCTCTGCTCAAGCCCCACTTCTCACTTCACTTCTTTTCCTTTTAAAAAGCCAAACCGTTTGTAGGAAGCAAATAGGATTCCCAACCATGAACCCCCAGATACTGCGCCTCTGTTCTCCCAAACAGCAGGACCAGGATTAAGACAAGGACAGTGAAGAATGTTTAGAGCTATGTCATTCTTGGAATGTAGTGGGAAGTGGACTTCCCAAATCTTGGAGAGAGAGTAGAAATGTCAGGAGTTTCAGGGAAAGGAAGATGTCCTTCATTTGAGGTGCAGGTGATGGAAGCAAGTGCTTTTAAAATGCTGAGTAATTCTCTTGTTATTCCAAATACTCAGGTGATCTGGTGGTAGTCCCCCCACCTAGAATCAGTGCTGCTGGCTCAGTGTTTCAGGGTTTTTTCTCAGATAAGAAACATATTCTCACCCTAAATGTTCTCTCAGGGTATTCCTGACACCTGACCTTTTAAACAAACATTTTGTTTGTTTACAATTGGAGAACCAAATACTTGTTATGAAATAGAAAAGTGTATCTTGGAATAAGACCTGTAAATGTATATTATAGATGGACTTATGATCTTAGAAGATTAGATAAATGCTTAGGAACACAGAGAGTCAAACCATGGAAAAATTGTCCTGTACATTCATTTCAGTTCAAGCATCATACAGAAATAGAGACTGGCTGAACTGGGCAGTTCTTGAACAATCCATAGGTGAGGTCACAGTTTTTAAAGACCTCTGTGAAAATTTCAACGTCAGGACCTGTCTCCCAGTTCATTCAGAGACATCTGTCTCAGTGTTCATTTTTCTAGTGATCAGTGCCAGTAGGAATCAGTTGTGACTAGTAAAGCCCTGGCTCCAGGGTCTGGACAGTTGGTGGGTTCTTCAAAGTGTGAAAACAACAAGTTTCTGTCATCACAAGTGTGAAAATAATATTGCAAGTGCCTATGATATTATTTCTAGATTTCAGGGAATGTTTCAATGGATAAAGAATTACGGGTAATGAGTTGCTTGCAAGTAAAATCTGAACCTATGATATTATAAACATGCTCATTGTTTTGTTTTCTTTCAAAAGTGGGAAACTATTCACTAGGAACATTAGTAGCTATCCAGTATCTGGTGATATATTTTTTTCATGGAAACGCAAAACAGTGTCTTTCAGCTATTCACAAGTTTTTGGAGGCTTGCTTGTGATATCAAGAAATTGTTGACTGTGAGATCCCAGTGTATATGTAGTCATCCACTTAGTCTATATAAAAACAATGTTTGTGCTTGTGATGAAACTGTTATTTGTATATTTAGTGGATAAACATTTTAACAGAAGTGTTTATTTAAAAAGGCATAACAGTGCAAATGTATGAACCTGAGGAGGTTTGTGTCACAATCTGTTAACTTGAAACCTTACCAAAACAAACTTACTTCAAGGGAGTCTGTTTTATTTTGCTGCTGGCGGCAAAATGATTAGTTGCAGAATAATCTTATAGAGAGCTGGTTGCTGATTAAAAAAAAATACACTGCTCCCTGTGTCGTACTTTCAGAGGAATCCTCCTCATGTGTTTTAACTTTTGAGGAATAGCTAATGCATTAATGCATTATTGTTAAATAATCATTACATTTTAAATGATTAATTTAGCTATTAGTATCTAGGAATCCCTCAGCTCTTCAGTATGAGGTTAACTTTTTTGCAATAAATAGATGTATGAGAGAGACAAACTAGCTACTTATCAGAAAATAGAAGCCTGTATAATCATTTCTGGAATATTTCCAGAGCAACAGAAGAATAATTGGTAGCTGGGTTATTAGAAAGAAAATGATACCTAATCTACTGAGGATTTTGAAAACAATAACGTTTTGGGTCCAAATTATATTAATACTTAAACATTTCATTTCTTGGGTGTTTGGCTGACCTGTAGCCCCTATTCCATCTTACCTCAACCTTTATAGTTTAAATAAATTTATCAAAGTATGGCCAATTCAGAAGGCAGTTTAACGAGAAACTATAGTACCAGCAGAGTCAGAGGTAGGATCTTGCCTTAAAGCTGAGCTAAATAATTCAAGCAAATTCAGTGAACAAACCAAAATTTTTATATAAATTAAAATAAATACAGAAAATGTTTTCTGCATGAGAAAGGAACAAATGTGGTTAACAGTAGTTCTTAATTTTTTTTCAGTGAGATGTTTGTCATCCTCCAAAGGATAGCAAATTAAAATATGTTCATGACAGAAGCTGACCTTCATGAAAATATATTTTGTCCTCAGATGAAGGAGGTTTGATTATCATGTAGTTACCATGGCACGTGTAAAATACCTGGCTTGGAAAGTGGAAGCAATCACGTTTAACTAAACTTTGTTTTGTTCCAATTGAGTTGACTTGCAGTCAAATTGGAAAGCGTCTTCACATTTTAACCAAAAAATAAATCTTCAAGCAATAGAAATACATAAATATAGCACCACTGCTACAGAGATGTTTTGTGAAGCTGTGATTAAGACTATTTGGGATTTTAGTCCCTGTGCTGTACCTTATGGTGTATGATAATTTTTGTGGTTTACATCTTATTGCATTCACTGGCAGTGTTATAACCTGTATTCTTTCTTTGTGCTCCCCTTTGTGTCATATGATTTACTTCTGATTTTTTTTCCTACAATATTTCTTTTCCTCTCAAAGTATATTGGTTTTTTTTAAACCATAACAATTATGTTATATGCCAAAACATTTCTAACACTGCTTAAATATGGAGGAAATATGAAATGTTTTTGCATAACTCTGTAACGCGATATTAAACAGATTTAACACAAATTTAATACAAACATAATAAAAGCAAATTCCTCTAAATTTAAGTCTCTTTAGAACATGTATTATTCTTATTTAACTTTAAAACAACCACCATCTTTTCTGTGTTGCTAAACTGTTCTTTTCTGTTTGTTTCTAAATCTTTTTTTAAATCCCCCCCCCCTTTTTTTTAATGAAACCTTAGTGATTGTGTCTCCTTTAATTCATTCCTTTCTGAATCATTGTCTCAAATTGTATGTGCCTGGAAGGGTTAGTGAGCTGCTTGAAAGGGATACCCAAGTCTGTCTTTTTTTGGGTGATCTATACCATTATGTGCCTACTATTTAGCACCCAGTTTTGGCTGTGTGTAAAAAGCACAGTGCAGGAAGTACTTTAGATATGCAGTGTGCATAAACACAATGCATAAACAGGGCTGAAGAAGGTGATCTATAATATCCCACTTGCTGAGCAGGGAGCTCTCTAACTTGGAAGAATTTTGTGATTTTGCAGTGCTCTGGAGTATAAGTTTCTCTTTTCTTAGGAGTTCTCGGGTCAGGAACAAATGTGCAGAGCTAGTCAGTCCATGAAAATGAAGGGAGAGAAGAAATAAAGAGAAAGCAGGGGGGAGGATAATGAGAAGTTGGATGAGTGGTAGTAGAAGAAAAATGCTTACAGGTCCTAAACTTGCAAATTCTTTACATTTGGACAAAGAATACACCTTTGTGTTAAAGGTCTGGATCCAGTGTTGCCCTTTGAATTTATGAGCTTCCATTTCCTAATTTTCAGAGACTTTGTGTCATGGAAGTTTGTGGACTTATATACTGGTACTTATATGCCCTAACAGCTTCTGGACAATTGCCAGCTGCTGGATATTCTGAATAACTTAATCAGTGCAATGAAGCAATGCAGAGGAGCTGGTCTGGGCTGTTTCAATGGTGCAGGCACGTCCAGATATATTCTCTGAGTCAAAAAATGTTCACTGCTGAAGTCCCTTGTGGCCAGTGTCATCTTCTAAAAGACTTCTCAGGAGAAACATATTCTTACCAAGGTCCCTTTGGCGACATGAGCAATTTTTTTCTGCTATATTTTGTGGCTCATCATTTGAATCATCCTTTAAGGATATGCTCTGGGCTGAAATCCTATTTGCACTATTAACTTTTATTCTGTAATAACTCATTTAAGAACATCAGATAGTCTCTAAATAGGCTTTTTATTAATGTTTTGTTCAAAAAATAATAAATTCTGTTCCTGTTAAAACAGAATTTTGCAGCTTCTGCAATGTAACCTTGAAATTTCAAAACTCTTTTAAAGACCTTGCAGAGCCTTCCTGAGAGATTGAAGAGTTTATTGTTTTATCAAAGGATACACTCGGAGGAACCCTGAGTTATTTTTTTTGAACGCTAATGTCTTAAGCCTACTTGCACCTCAGAGTTGAGTTATATATAAACGTATAATAAATATATAGTGTATATAACTATATTTATATATTTCAGGAATATAAATGGCTTACAAAATCTAATTAGCTTTTTTTTTTTAATACTGCCTGGTTAGTTTTAGTTATTTGGTTTTGAATCCATTATTTGTCCGGCAGTTCGTGCAGGCAGGGCAAGCAGGGAGGGCGCTGCATCCTGTTTGTAGGTCCACAGCCCAGGGAAGTCCTCTAGGTCGCTACCAGGATGGTGGGCACTTGCCTCAGAGCTAAAACCAGTGTTCCCATGAAAAAGGCGCCAGAGATGTCTGACGCATCCACCCAGACAGAACTGGTAAGGAAGAAGGCTTCAGTACAGGTGGTATGGTGCAGCAACTGTCCAGACCCTTCTCCTGGTGAAAAAGTAAGTACCTGCACAAGGTGTGCACAGGTTGATGATCTGTTGCGTCAGGTGGCTGAGTTGCAGGAAACAGTTAAAAGGTTGCACAGTATTAGTGGAGCCGAGGTGGAGATCGATAGGTGGTTTCAGAACCACATTCCTGCAGCGGACACCACTGAGAACGAGGCACCTTGGACCCTGGTGACCCACAAAAGCAGGGTTCCGTTTCAGTCTCCACCCTCCAGCATCACTACCAACAACAGATACGAAGCTTTAGCAGCTGTAGACACTCACGAGCAAGGTCTGCAAGGTGCAACTGTACCAGCAGCACAGAGCTGATACTGTAAAAAGAACAGGCAAGTGCTCATTGTGGGCGACTCTCTGTTAAAAGGCACTGAGGTGCCCATCTGCTGACCTGACAGGGAATCACGACAGCTTTGCTCCCTTCTGGGAGGTAAGATCTGAGACATTGCTGAGAGGGTGCCACAACTCGTCAAGAGCACCGATTACTACCCGTTGTTACTTTTCCACGTGGGCACAAATGATGCTGCAAGCTAGAGCCTGGGCAGAACCAAGGAAGGCTGTAAAGCCCTGAGGGAGCAAGTGAAAAATATCGGTGCCCAAGTCATCTTCTCCTGCATTTTACCCAATTGAGAAAAATGGGCAGCCAGAAATAGTCGAATAATGCAAATCAACTCTTGGCTAAGAGGCTGATGCCGTCGCGAGGGTTTTGGCTTTTATGACAATGGGATATTCCTCAGCAACCATAGCCTGTTAGGGAGGGATGGAATCCACCTGTCTAGAAGGGACAAGGTAATCTTTGGCAGCAGGCTGGTCAACTTGGTGAGGCGGGCTTTAAACTGAAGGACTCAGAGGGCGGGGTCCAAAGTGGCAATGCTACTGCCTTCACACCCAATGGGGGAATAAGCTGGGCCAACCAGAGTATCAACAAAGGTGCCTTAGCTCCCTCAGGAGATGACAGTCAGAAGACCAACCACCTCAAGGGTGTGTATGGCTGTAGTAGATCCTCGTGTACCCCTCCAGGGAAACCTGCATGCTCAATTACCTCTCTGAAATGCCTGTACACCAATGCACGCAGCATGGGGAATAAACAGGAGGAACTAGAGATCTGTGTGCGGTCACAGGGCCATGATCTCATTGCAATTACAGAGACATGGTGGGTTAGCTCGCATGACTGGCATGCTGTCATGGATGGCTACATGCTTTTTAGGAAAGACAGGCCAGCAAGGGGCAGTGGGGGAGTTGCTCTTTATGTGAGGGAGCAACTGGAATGCATCGAGCTCTGCCTACGGGTGGAGGAAGAGTCAAGAGCTTATGGGTAAAAAAAAAAGGGGCAGGCAAATATGGGTGACACTGCTGTGGGCATTCACTACAGGCCACCTGATCAGGAAGAGGAAGTTGATGAAGCCTTCTACAGACAGCTGGAGATTCCTGCAGAGCACTGACGATAACTTTTTGATGCAGGTGGTGGAGGAGCCAACGAGGTGAGATGTGCTGCTGGACCTTATAATAACAAACAAAGAAGGTCTGGTTGAGGATGTGAGGGTTGGGGGTAGCCTTGGCTGCAGTGACCATGAGATAGTGGAGTTCAGGATCTGGCATGGTAGAAGCAGGACAACAAGTAGGATTACAACCCTGGACTTCAGGAGAGCCAACTTTGGCCTCTTCAAAGACTTGCTTGGAGGAATCCTGTGAGTTAGGGCTCTAGAAGGCAGGGGGGGCCAAGAGAGCTGGTCAGTATTCAAGGACCACTTCCTCCAAGCTCAAGATTGGTGCATCCCTAGGAGGAAGAAGTCAAGCAAAGGAGCCAGGAGACCCACATGGATGAGCAAAGAGCTTCTGGAGAAACTCAAATGGAAGAGGGAGTTTTACAGTATGTGGAAAAAGGGACTCGCCACCTGGGAGGTATGTAGGAATGTTGTCAGGCTATGTAGAGATGCAACGAGGAAGGCCAAGGCCCACTTAGAACTCAGTCTCGCAAGGGATGTCCAGGATAACAAGAAGGACTTCCTCAAATACATCAGCAGTAAAAGGAAGACTGGGGAAACTGGGCCCCCTGCTGAACAAGGTGGGGGCCCTGGTGATGCAGGATGCAGAGAAGGCGGAGTTGCTGAATACCTTCTTTGCTCTCATCTTTACTGCTAAGGCTGGCCCTCAGGCATCCCAGCCCCCAGAGGCGAAAGAGAAAATCTAGAGTAAGGAGGACTTACCCTTGGTTGAGGAGGATTGGGTAAGGGATCACCTAGGCAAACTGGATCCTCATAAATCCATGGGCCCCAATGGGATGCACCCACGAGTGCTGAGGGAGCTGGCAGATGTTCTTGTCAAGCTACTCTCCATCATCTTTGAAAGGTCATGGAGGACAGGAGAGGTGCCCAAGGACTGGAGGAAAGCAAATGTCACGCCAATCTTCAAAAACAGCAAGAAGGAGGACCTGGGGAACTATAGGCCAGTCAGCCTCACCTCCATCCCTGGAAAGGTGATGGAACAGTTCACCCTGGAGGTCATCTCCAGGCATGCAGAGGAAAAGATGGTTATCAGAAGTAGTCAGCATGGATTCACCAAGGGGAGATCATGCTTGACCAACCTGATAGCCTTCTATGATGGCGTGACTGG
>WAAD01024170.1:3635-14574 GCA_013389945.1 Fregata magnificens | reverse complement strand
CCACTACAAAAAGTGCGCTTAGTCAAGCAATTTATCAGGATCATGTAAAAACTGCTTCTCACAAGCCTTCCCTGTTAACTGAGCCAGGACATAAAAAAGCATCTGCAAACGTTTGACTCTTCATCCCTAAGCAAGGAATCATTGCTAGGCTGCAGAGTATGCCTCAGATGTGGTATGTCCGGAGAAGCAGTACAGCAGACAACCAAATACAGCAGTCTTAAATACTCGGGATAAGGCTGACTGATTAAAGTCTATATTAACGTTATCGTTGTCAAATCCAGCTTTATCTTCAGTAAAATATATATATGGCTGATGCAGAAAACATTGTTATCATGGCAGTAAAAATCAGTCTCTGTCCAAGGTTGTCTGAAAAAGACTTTCCTTTCAATGCTGACTGGTTTTTGTCTTGATAAAATTAATGGTGATTGTTAATGATTTTCATAGTTGCTACTATGAACCAGAGCTGAAGTACCATGAAGATAGGGACGTTTGTAAAAGTAAATATCATTTCAGATGGTCTTCACCTGNTAAAAACTGAACATTTGTCAGAATAAAAGTTTTGCCTAAACAAGGTGCATTTCTACTAACAAACATATTCTAAGAAGCTGCATATTTAACTATGTAGGAAACACAGGTGCAGGCAAACAATTTGAATAAAAGTTGCTCATATTTTGCTAGATCTGTAGACAAACTAATGTGAACTGCTTGTGTAGGCTTGCTGGGTTGTCTCCAGTAGACACAAGGACAGTAATCTCAAGATAGTATATTGATAACATAATTAAAACATCCATTTCAGGGATACCCCAACAAGTCCCAACTGGCAGTATCGTTACCACTTGAACTAACTTTGCTGTTTAATAAATTTTATGTGAAGAGATCATGGTCACGTGCATGTCTGATAGGCTGAACATCTATAAGCATTTCACATGAAAATGGTCTTGAAGTTACTCATGGAATGTAATTGTGAGAAACAGTAAACCTTTAATGGTAATCAGTCAGCAAATAAAAGACAAGGGCTTAAAGACTTATTTTTGTAAATACAGAATATAGATGATGGAGAAAGCATCTATTTTTGCAGGTGATATTCCATTTATGTGAATATGACTGCTGTAACTATTTTTTTTTTCTGATGGGGTTTCTGAACTAGGAAATGTATCTGGTTTTCCTCTTTCATTGATCAGCAAAGATGGTCAGCATTCTTCCTCCCATCTCCTCCTCATCTATATCTTTTGGGCTCTTATCACATTTTATAGCCTGCACTTCTAGCACTTCCTTACTAGTCTATAAAAGGCCAAAAGGAGGATTCAAATTAGTCTGGAGATAAGTAATCAGGTTATCTAGTTTATCTTCTTTACACTGACTTTTGTTCATCAGTTGAGTTGCTGCTTTATAGACAAGACAGTCCAATTAGGTACAGAGAACATCATCCAGGAGTAAGGTACTGTACTTCAATTATAATGAAGTATTATGAGAGTCTTAGTTTTAAACACTTCATTTGCCATTGTTAGGACAGGAAAAAAAAGGCTAGGGCAACAAATATTTCATCTGGATCAACATTTTAGGAAGTTTCTTTTTGAGAAACAAAAATGTAACGTGCAATGTGTAGACAATGAGTAGCCAGAATATTTTAAAATCCGTGGTATTTATTATCTTTACATCCTTGCTAGTGAATAAAGTTATACTGAAGATGACAGACCCACAGCAGTTGTGAAAGGAACAAAAACGTTCCCAAAGAGTGTTACTTTATCATATCTACTAGGTTGTTTTAAAAATCTATTTTGAATTTCCAAAAGCAGCATCTACAGCAAAATAAAATTCACTTTTTATGATACAAAAAAAATCTCATGAAAAAACATAGCAAATCCAAGAACATTTCAAAAGTAACTGTCTCTACCCAATGAATATGGCTTTCTTAAAACTGGAGACACTTCTATTTCATTCCAGCTAGATGGGGCTCTACATGAACTACTGGAACTGTCATTTATGTTTGCTTTCCATAAAACCAGTTAAATGTTATTAATTGATCTTCGTTCTGAAGGTGAATTTTTTTCTTGTGTTTCCCATAATATCTGCAAAGTTAAAAGCACTGGCAATAGCAATGAAGAGGAATAAATACAGAACTTCTTAATTATATAGACTGAAATTTATGTTTATATTTTTAGGGGGAATCAGTGAATGAGGAATTGACTTTTTTTGTGTGTCACAAATCTTCACCTTCCTGCTTTTGACTTTGTGGTGTTTTTTTTTTTTTTAAATTTCCACTCGAAAAAGCTCTGTTTTAAATCTCCAACATTCACTTAAGAGGGAAAAAATGCAGATTCAGAGCCTCGCTAAAATTAGTGTACATGACCTTGGGCTTTACTTGAAGTTCATGAAGTACTTACGCTTGGGATGCATTGGTTTACCCTATCCCAAAGGAAGATGTTTAAGATATGACAGAGAAATTATCCTCCAGAAATGCCCATTTCTTTCCATTGACTGTAGAGGGATCCCAGGCAGCAACCTCAAATACAGATGTCTGTGTGGATTCAGACACTTCGCAGACAAGTGGAAACCCCCCTCCCCCTTTCCTGCTACCCTTCCTATGTCTTTCTCTTGACTTCAAGGAGCTCTAATCTTTTATTCTCAGTTAATACAGGAATGAAAGGATGATTTTCATTTGCTTTCCACTTCTATTTTACAAAAGGAAACAATGTTTTTGAGGGAAATCTGGAGTTGGTTTTTGTTAGTGCTCAATTATGCATTATTTAGACAAGGGTAAATATTAGGATTTGAGAATCCAGCACAAGAGAAATAGATTTTTCTTTCTTTAAGGAAAATAGCCTATTTGCTTTACTGCTAAGCATTGACTGTTTCAATATGTTCAAGCCTAGAAGGCTGAAAGCAGTGACACAGATGTGATTCACATAGGGCTCACCAGCATGGTACTTCAGTGTTCTGGCTTGCTGGAAAGCTTCCAGGGGATTTAGGAAAAGAACACACTGAAGAAATACAAACCATTATTTAGCCAATTAGTTGGGAAAATGTGTTTTTTCAGCATGATCAGAATTAGCTTTGTTCATTTTTATTTGTTCTCATCAAAATTTCCCCACACAGAACAAAATATTTAGTCACAGAGCTGTTATCTATAGTTAAAATGGTTATGTATTAATCTAAAGAAGTTTTAGAATATCCTGTTTAATAAAGGGTTTGCATGTCTCCTAGGTGATTGTAGGAACAAAGTGGAAGCATACTGCATAACAACAAGGCAAATCCATTATTGTTTTAGTAATGTAGTATTGGAGACTAGGTCATCTTTTGTACATGGAATTTATTTGACTATTTTAAACTTGTAAATCCTAATTACAAGACTATAGGTATTATTCTTCTTTCCTGGAACAGGATTATCAGTGTATTGGGTTTGGAGGGGAGGTGAAAGAGACTGTAGGAAAATGCTACTCAGTGATGCCATTCTCCTTGAGTGATGTCCCTAAGAACTGGTGCAACTGAAAGACAGACCAAGGTGGAGCCATTTTAAAAAGTGTAATTAAGTCACCTTGGTTTAGGTAAGATTAAGACATATTAACATTTTCTCAGTCTTTAGATGAATCTACTGTAGATGCAAAAATTTGCAGATCAAAATCAAAAGTGGTTTTACAGGGAGGACCTTCCAGGCTTTCCACATAGTAATGAAATATGATACAAAGCAGCACAGTGTCAATAAATCTACAGGATAAAGGTCAGGTTTACATCAATGGACAGACCTGGCAAATACATTTGTTCCTGCAATGTCTGTGTTTTAAATGCCACCCTCTGATGAACCTAGTGCAGAAATACACTTTTGGGTTTGATGAGATGTCAGTTTTGTTCAGCGCTGATCAAATAAGATGAATGAAAGTGAAACAAGAACAAAAATATTACTTCTGTCATTTATTTTTTATGCATTACAGGAAGTGGGTCAGTCAGGGAGATTTCTCTTAAACAAATAGCAATCACTGCACAATATCACCCATTGATCTATTTCACAGCAGGCAATAGCCTTTTTGTCAGAAAGGACGTACAATTCAAATACCACAGAATACGTAGAAATGCCCATGACAGGTTTAAAAAGTATCTTCCCCTTCTTTTACTTGCTAAGCCATCCTTTTCCACAAATCAATCTAGGCTGCAGGCAGCGTGTTGCAAAAACACTTCCAGATCTACATCGAAGGCAAGTATTCTAAAAAAATGTGTAACATAAATAATACCTAACGTAAAGGAAATTTAGCATTTAGCAAAAATAATTTGTTTTCTATGATATAAACATATAAAAAAGTACCTGGCAAATTGGCAATTGCATGAGCCAAACAGTTGTTTTGCCTAACTGTAGCAATTTGAAGGCCCTATGCTTAGGCTGTGTGATATATCCTGTCACTAATTCATCTTCTTCAGAAAATGCTATCAAATGCTAGAGTCTATGTATCCCATAGGATTGTAAGTGTTTGTTTTAAAAAAAATATATTTTGTGGATAAACTGTTCTGAAAATGTGACACTTCCCTTTACGTTTAATTTGCTTGTGAAATTATTTTAAAGAGTTTAAATGCAATATCCTGCTTTGAATGATTCTAAGCAACTTTCATGTGACTGAAATGAGGCAACTAAATTCAAATATAAGCATCAAAATAAGTGGCTTGAGTTCCTGAGCATCTATAACATGCATGGAGGTAAATGTTATTTCCAGTTTATCACCTGCATGTCAGCACAGCTCAAAAGCAATACAAGAAGTCTTCTAATAGTATTTTACAGTAAAATATGCTTTATATGAGTTATTTATTCAAATAACTGAATTACTTCACTTTGCTTGACAAGCTGTCTTGATTGATCATAAAATTCACAGGTTATATCTTCTGAAGATGTGTATTTTAACGCAGTGGCACCCATAAGCAGAACTGTTTTGATTTAATTCAAAAGACTTTTGTCTATTGCTTTGGCATATTATTTATGGAGGTCAAATAAAAAACCTGTAAATCATGAGTGTCTGAAATAAACATTCCTCTAGTAATGAACTGAGATGTGTGAGAAATACTGAGAACCTCTCACCTCCAGCTGAAATCTGGGTTTACAGGTAGCCCATAATCTTCACGATATCATTTTCCTTTTTAGAGGCAAGAATAAGCCTCACTTTCCTCTTCAAAAGTGGGGAGGAAAACAACAGCACTCGTGAAAAGGAAAGTTGGTTATAGGAGCAAGTTAAAATGAGGAGAGAGACACCTACATTCACGTGGCTGATTTGTTCCTGCTCTGTCCACTTGTTGAATTATATACAAATATTTAAGTATTTACCATCCAATATAAAAAGACCGCAGACCTTAACCATGGTAACCATTGTATCACTTGCTATTTAGTATACCTGTCTTACCCTTGCAATGCCGAGAAATGCCATTAAAAGAAAAGCACGTATTCAAGGCTTCAAAAGTGTTGATTATATTATATAAGGTTTTCAGGAAAAAAAAAAACTATGTATAATACAGTTTATCTTCTCAATAGTTCTCCAGCTTTTCAGAATCTTTTTAAAACATGAAGAGACTGTAATGACAAGGGAAAATCTGAGAAAAACTCTCATAGCATGGCAAATCTAGAGCTTATGGGAATGACTTCTTTTTTCTTCTACTCTTTCTCTTCACTGTATTGTAAGAACACACTATCATTTGTATTAAATCCTATAATCTGTAAAAAGTAATGTTGGGATTTGGGGATTTTAGCTATGCTTTCCATTATGAGCACTCTTATGCAATACCATATAGTGCATTTACTTACATAGCAGTATGAAATGGGATTGTTAATGAAAATAAATACATAACATTTTAGGGCAATATTACAAGACATGTATTATTATACACACTTGCATTTAACAGTGATACCACAAAAACAAGACAAAGCCTGGATTATTTTAAAGCTTTATGTGTTTCACCCTAAAGATCTACTGTGAAATTTTCCTTTGGTATAGGAGGGCCAAGAAAGACTCTCTTTCCATTCCTTAAACCTTTCAGCTACTGGTCTGTTGGTACCCCTCAAAAGTCAGAGAACGTTTGTGTAGTGATCTTGCATGATAACCCTTGTTTGGCACATTTGTGTGGAGCTTGGGTGTCAAGGCTTTGAGCACATCCCCTCCACCTGAGGACTTAGCTGCCCGGGCTTGGGAGCCAGCTTTAGGTAATGGTGCATGTGCGTGGCTGGGAAGAGAGCTGTCTGAGCTCTGCTGAGCAGCCTTACGGATCCCACCTCCTCACCTGGTAGCAGTGTTCAAGCTGAGGATTTTGGCCTTGGTCCTTGTGTGAGCTATGCTGCAGCCATGCTTGTGTTCTGGCTGATCTGGACCCTGTCCCAGAGACTTGATTCTCTGCCTTGAACTTGGACCTGTCTGGTGATCTGGACTTTTGGCTAAACCTGGTTTCCCTCACTGGATTTGCTCTGCTTGCCTTGCTCTGGTATGGTGGGACTGCCCTTTTGTCTGTGAAACCTCTGTGGCTGCCTGTCTTGTTTTTGTCGTGAGTTCCCAGCTCAGCTTACCCTCCTAAAGCAGCGCCTGACCTGGCTGCTCAGCCACAGCAGAAAAGTGAAGGGGAGCTACCAGCTCCAAACTGTAAATGAAGTGGGCAAAGCAAACCTGAAGGAGACTATAGACCTCCCTGTAGGGAACCTGTAGACTCACTTTGTTCAATGACCTAAAAGAACTTAGATTTCTGTAGCTCTCTCTTTTGACCAACCTAAAGATGTAGTACTCGGTTACCAGGTAAATGTAAATTGTACTGGAGGAAGAAAAATTATATCTTTTTTCTATTTCTGAGATATAAGACACTCTGGGAAAACAGGAAGAAGTAAACCATGAATATGGCACATAACTAACTCACAAGTCTAACTATACCTAATTTCAAATCAACTTTTCTGCAGCTGCAGACTGGATGGAGATATTCCAGATCCCTACCAGACATCCTAATGTGATATCCTTCATATGAAAGGAGGATCAGCTACATTGTCCCCCTCTGAAACTGTCCACTAACTCCCTTATTTTTACCTCTCAGATCTCTGTTAGATGGTTGCTCTGTCTAAAGCACCTTCCTTCCCGTCATTACCACATAAAATTGACCTTTTCAATAGTGACAGAGAAGAGAGAGGGAGTGTTAAGGGAACTTTGTATTTCCACGCAGCAAGACTTTTGGCTGTGTCCTCTTTTACCCCTGCAGAGAAAGTAGCTGAGAGTGTTCCAGTGACACTGAACTTAGTGGATGTCTTCAGGGCATATTAATATTTTTAAATATTTTGACAACAGCAAACACTTCATAAGCATGCAGTGAGCTATCCCATGGAATTGTTCTTGCAGTGGCAAATAATTTGACTCACCTTTGCTGACTAAGCAGTTGTTCTTATATATGGTTTCCAGTTGTACTTTATAAATGACTTTAATTTACAGTGCATTACATGGCTATGGCTCTAAATCCCCATGCAATAATTTGTATGCTTTCCCTCGATAGTTTAATTGTTTGTAATTTTTTTTAAGGTAACTTCTTGATAATCCAATCCAACAACTTCTTTCCCTTGCTTCTGAATAATAAATCTTTAGGTACTGTTTATTCAAATTACCCTAGGTACTTATTCTATAACTCTTTCTAATCTGGGTAACACAAACAGTATTATTCTTGCACTTCCTTGGGAAAAAAAAAAAAGCACCACAAAAACTTATTTCTTTACATAAACACAAAACAGAACATTTAATTAGATTTGTTAGTGTAGCTGACAAATGGTCTGTATGTACTATAAATGGGGTACATATATCATATATGCTTGCACTTTAGTTGGAACTTTACAGTGTCTTAATGCATCTGTCTAAAGAAAGGGTCTAGTTCCAAAAAATAAAGCTTCATCTTAATTAAATCTTTACAGGAGTTTTTAGTATTCTAAACTCCACAATATGATCCTTGGGACTTTAAATTAATGAGAGAATATATGTGTAAAGAACATTATGTGGAAAAGCCCAGAAGGAATGCATGCCTAAATAAATCTGGCCTAAAGTCCTTCCAGTTTGTTCATGATGGATCATTGAGCGTGTGAAACAATACCTGAACTTTTCTTGCCTGTCAGCGGGATAGGAAAGAGAACTTTAGGAAGACAGTCTTGGTGGTTTGTGAGACTGTGAGGTTTGCATTTTGATACTGGTATCTCCTACTTGTCAAATGAAAGAGTTTGCATTCAAGCAAAAGGTTAGAAAAGGATTACGAGCTTTATGATGGTCTTCTTTTAAGAGGAAACTTTCTCTCCACAATTGTATTAGAAAACTCACAAAAAAGCACATCATGTAATGTGTATGGAACTTAAAAATAAAACATATTTATCATTTTTTGAAGGATAAGTCAGTCCTGCCAATTTGTTCATGGAATTTTCTTACATCTAATTTTCCACATCTGACTCTTATGTCATTTGCTATCACTTCAAAGATTAAATAGTGGATCTAATAGTTGCTTTGACCCTCACTAGTTGATGAAAAGGATTTTTTTAAATTACAATATTCAGTAATACATATTAAATGCTTTCTAGTTGTCAGTGTGATAGGGTCTTTTGTAATTACCTGGGAAAAAAGTCTGTTTTGTTTGAGAAGAAATATAAAAATTCTGAATTCTTTTTCTGTTTACTAAAAATTCTGAATTTCCCAGTGTATGTATGTATCTGGACTGCAGGCCAATTCTGTTATAGTCTTTTCCCCCTTTATGCCTTATGAAATGAAACTACTGTTTTGCATACTTGTTAAATACCAAATATATTAAGCTCATGCCACATCTTAAATCTTGTATTAAAATCTTCACAAAGCTGTAAAATGAAATTAATGAAACAAATTAATGGGCATAATCCAGTCCATTAAATTTGTCCTTTTAACCCATGTAAATAGAAATTCACTGATTTTTATTGTAATAGTTTATAAAACCTCTTTGGTGGACGTAACCTCTTTGAAATGGTTGTCTTTTTATTTGTTCAGCTATTATTATTATTATTATTTATTATTTACCCTTATTTCTTTTATTGCCATCGTGGTTTTTTCCATGTTCAAGCCATCATTGGAATATGAAATTTCTATCTGAATTACTTTACTCTCTTCAAAGCATGTAATGTCGAGTGCAGAAATTTGTTTCTTTACCAGCGCAGGCAGAAATCAAGCAGAAGTTTACAGCCTGCTTCTACAAGTAAGGTCATCAGCACACTAAAGTTCAAGGCAGGTGAACTGATGTCCTAATAAACACAGCAGGATTAAATAAGGAAGGTAGTTTTTGTAGGTTGTTCCTGGTCCTTCAGAGGCAGATTCCCCCCCCTCCACCTCACCCCCCCAAAAAAAAGCCTGGCATCCAGAAGTTCATTTAAGGCCTCCTGGTTCTCTGAATACTTGGCATTTTTCCATTTTTACTCTTCTTTTTAGATTCAGATTTTAGGATGTGAGAAAGGTAGACCTGTTATGATCAGCAGCAAGCAACAACTTTTGTGACCTTGACTTTAGTGTATTGTGGGCAGTAAAAAATTCAAAAGTAATTACTGGAAAATTCACCATTTATAGTCCTTATATGCCCAGCCATCATAAACAAGTAGGGATAAGGAAGAAAACTGTGGAGAAAGTCAATTAAAACCTCACTCTGTCAATTAGAATCAAATATAATCATAAAGAATTCTATTAAAAAAAAATTCTTAGGATAGAAATGTTTCCTAGATTTTAGTAATACATTTTTCTGATTTCCCCCCCTCTATTCCTTTGCAGTCCCCTGGTCTTTGATAACGTTTCCTCATGTGCCTTTTAAGTTGTTCTTGTTTTCTTAAAAACCAGGCCTGACTTACTGTAAATGGATAGAATTCATGGGTGATAACTGAAAATTGACAAGAAGTTTGATGGTTTACCAGTTAGCTGCTCTCACTTTGGTTTTTTGGATGGCTTTGCTCTTTACCCTTCAGAAAGGACACAGGACCTTACTGGCTGTAGTCGCAATTGTGCAAATACACATTGAAACAGCTTTTCACATTTCTAATGCTTTTTATATTCCTCACGTAAATACGGTTACACCTAGGCATATACGCCTGCCCGATTGAGTCTTACTGAGATGTAATAAACAAGGGAAAATTCTTATTCAGGTAGGATTTAGCTTTTCTCTAGCGATGTCACATCACTTTAAACTAGGTTAGTGACCCTGGGAATAGGAAAGGAAAGTTCACTATGTGTCTGCTTTCTCTTCTGAGTCTACTGAAAGTGCTCTCCTAGCAATGTGAGTATTCTCTCTGGTCAATTCATCAGAAGTAGCTGAGTCAGATATCATAAAATAACTAACCCACATTCGCTTGCTAAAAGCTCAGGCACATCATATGCATTGTTTAATTAGTTTAATAGTTACAGGTTTATTGTAGCAATAAAATATGCTATAGCTTAACATGTCAATTCAAAAACACTATTCCTTCTTCATAAAGAGGCTGTCCAGAGATTATCAAACTACTATTCAAAAAATTAAGTGACTCTGTGTTGGTGTCAATATGGAGAGTATTCATCTGCAGTTGCAGAACTTATCCTGGAGAAAATTGTGATTCAGATAGCTGATTGTATGTATCTACATTTTAAATTAACAATGAAGAAGTTAGAGTCCTGGCTCTACTGACATTTCACTGAATTACTATTTGAACAAATACGGCCGATTCCAAGAGTCATTTTTGAACATTGTTGAAGCTAAAGGAGGGGCAAGAGCTTAGTTTTAAGTGGGAAGTTACTAAGGTAACTCTCATGGGCATAGCTGAGAAAGTTAGCAGTGAAGAATTGGATCAAGAAAGAAAATGGTTCTCAGCAAAGTGTTTATGATTATTGAGGACAGAAATGAAGTCCAAAGAAAAAACTAAATAAACAAATTTGAAACTGGTCGTATGAAATCAAAAGAGCAGGCCAGAATTAGAAGATCGCAGCAA
>WAAD01024169.1:19311-51450 GCA_013389945.1 Fregata magnificens | reverse complement strand
AGCGCGCCGGCTGCCCCTCCGCCGGGGCCAGGACAGTGTGCCTCCTGTATACCCTTAGGCTGAGTTACAGATTCTGTATAATGCAAAGGTTAGGCTGGCCATGTTAGTTCCTTGCAGAGGATTATTCGATCACAAACAAGCATTGTATAGGTCTGCGCTGAAGGTATTGAGTGAGTCCTGTGCAAAAAAAGATGTGAACCAAGTATTATTTTTTTAAGGGACAAAACAAGAGCCAGTGATAGCTGGTGTAAAAGTCTGTTGGATTTATCTGGATAAATTCTGAAACCTGAAAGGAAAGTTGCTGATACTGTTTAGTCAAGAAATCAGTAGTCTGTTATGTTTTGTTTGTTGATCTCTTTGAAGAGGGCCTTTCATGAGAATTTAGGTGCCGGGTGTCCTATTCCCAACCCTTATTTCTCTGCTGTGCTGCTGTTAGTTAGAGACAGGGTGCTGGATTACGTGGGTCATTGGTCTGACCCAGCAGGGCAATCCTGTTCTTAGATAATGTGGACAGGATGAAGCCTAGTCCATGTGGGGAGCCCTGTAAAGACAGTCCCTGTGCTGCTTGCCTTTAGTCATAGAGCAGAAACTGAAGAAAAATCTGAAAAAAATACTAAACCCCTAAATTTTATGTGTTTGCTAGAAGAAAATGATTCTTCTGTGGATTGTTATTTTGGTTGACTTCTTTTTTTGTTGTATAAATTTTTAGTTACACATCTTGAAATGCTGTCACTTGAGAACTACTACTACTGCTAGCAACAAATTTACATCTTTTGGTCAGAAGAGAGACTAACTTCCTTTAGGATGATACAGTGTCATTCCTGGTTTTCTTCCTGGAAATATGATGCATATCGGTAAGTCTGTAACTAAAATTCTGTTTAAAACTATCACAGTGCTGCATGGAGATGTGGTAAAAAACAGGAAGTGGCTGTACTAAATCATGTACCTCTTTGTCTCTGTGAAATAGTCCCAAATGATGTACAGGAAGTGTCTTCTAAATACTACATGAATAAACTTGCAAAAGGGATAAGTAAGCCAGTTACAAGAAACAGGATGGTCTTACAAGGATTACTGTCTTGTTCACTGTGTCTGGTTTGGTATTAGTCCCACTGGACTCTTCTAGATGCCTCTGGGTGCTGCTATTATCCTTATTATGGTTAATCAATATGAAATTCATACTGTAAGTAGACTTCATTAGATTTAAAATTTCAGTCTCTATGTTATAAAGAAAGCCAGCTGTCTCCCCGAGGAGAAGAGATGAAGAGGAATTACTGTGAAGTTTGGTGCATAGGATCAGATTGTAAGAATCTGTTGCTGTGATACAAGATAAATAGCAGGAATGCTACAGATTTAGGACTAGGGAAGGTGCACTATGGGGACTAGGGACACCGACCAAAAAAAAAAAAAAAAAAAAAAGACAAAAAAACCCCACTCTGCTAACTTGATAGCTTAGATACTTCCTAAGTGATTGGGTTTGTAGTCTTTTTCATCCCGTGCAATCAAGGAAATGTCCAGTAGAACTTTTAGTATGGGCTGTGTTATTTCTCAATTTACTGTTTTTTAAATTATGTTGAATAAATTATAGAAAGTAAATTTATTTTATCAACATTATTATAGAAATTATGGAATAAAATGGTACTGGAGTAAGTCAGAAGTAGATCCAAAGCAGTCCTTATCTTGAATATGTCTGAAGTATGGCTAAACCCCAGACAGGAATCAGAGCTTGTACTGCTGAATTTGCTTTGAGCATAACAGTATCCATTGAGAATATTTTGCTACCTGGAATAGAATTGTGTTTTTCCTCTCTGGTTCCTAATGCTCTATCTAGATTAAGAATAGCACTTCAATAAACACTGCATAGTTATAATGAACACTTCTTGATTTCAGCTCTGAAAAGCTTGCTTTTTGTCATCGTTATTAACTTAATGCCAATTATCATTGTAATTATGGCTGCAGTCCCAAAGTACTTCATCCTTGCTGAATGCCTTTATTAAAACATTGCTATTGCTTTGACAGTGTGCACAAATTGTGCTCAGGTTTATATCGACATGAGAGCCTAAAAAGAATTTAGAAACCTTTAATCAGAATATCTTTAAAGTTATATAAAGTAACTTACTATTTCGTTCTTAGCTGTGGCTAACTCGCTCTACTGTGAAATGAGGAGTAAAAAGTAACTTTCCAGGTTTAATGTTGGAAAATGCAGTTGTACTATCTTGAGAATGGACTTCATGGTACCATTATAAAGACGAGTAAAAAGCTGTTGGTTAGTGAATGTAGCATACTCTTAAACTACTATTTTTCAAAGATGATCATCACTACAGCTAGGAATGTGTTTTTGAAAGCTGTTTTTTCAAAACAATTTTTAATGTTTTCCAATACCAATTATCAGATATTTGCAAGTAAAAAGTCTCTTTCTGAGATGTCCTTCCCTTCAAGTCAATAAAATTTAGGAGGGATGAGAGGCTTCTGGATGGTTTTAAAAAACAGGACACTTAAAAGTGATTTTGAGTTCTTGTTTTCATGATAAAATCGATTCAAAATTGAAGACTGTATGTGATCCTGGATCGTAAGCTGCAAACCAATAGTCACTTAATACAGCAGGGACCGTTAAAACATAAGTAAACTGAGAAGGTGAACATGTGTGAGGTTATTCAAAGGAAGAACAAAATGTTAAGGGTCTTCTGGTGTCCAGTTTCTGTTCAGGTAGGGAAATCTGTTTCCCCCCCTCCCCCAGCTTTAGGACATGGCCTTCCAATCTATGTCCTTCACTGTCTAACTTTTATAAACATGCTACTGCTGTTTATTATGCTTGTGACATAGCTAATGTGAAAAAGGAAAACACAAGGCAGGAGAATATGCAGCCAATTAACCTTTAGATGGAGCTGTTTCTCCTTGGATGATGTGAGGGTTGCAAATACTTAGTGTACCTAATACGTAAAGTAAGAATAGACTGATTTGTGCTATAGTTCAGTAATGAATTTTTTTAAAAATGCACATTTAGCACTGACAAAGAAAGGAAGGTGTATCCTGTTCATACCTGTTCAAATATTTCTTAGAAGAGCTAAGTATTGATAAGGAAAAGAAGATGTATAGTAATATTTTGGAAAATATGGAAGTTATTTTGAATAACTCAAGTTGGGGATAGTTTTGTGGTATGAAAAAAATGTGAACAGTGTACGTAAGATAATGTCCCACAGTGAAGCAAGCTGAGCTTCTGAGCATTTAGATATTTCCCTTGTAGATGAGAAAAAGTTGACTCCCCACCCCCCCCATCCCCCCGCCGAGCAGCAGTATATTTGTGGGAGTGATCCTCAAAAAGCTAAGATCTGTTTGTTTCCTACCATGATTAATGCAGACCTCTTTCATTAACAAGGCTTTCATGGTTTATCAGCATTAACTCTAGCATACCCAAGGCAATTCTGTTAGTTGGTCCTTGGGAAGTTGTCTAATCTACCTTTGAATTAAGTGCCACTTCAGAATGATGTGTTCTCCGACATGCGCAGTTCCAGGTCTCTGCCCTTATGCAGGATAAACCTGTTCAAGCGGTCTACAGATTCAGTGGTGCCCACCAACAGCTCATCAGCTACTCCAGAGCATGCAGTTATTCTAGCCTGCAGTGGTTTTGCTGTCAAGAAATTTGAGTTTGGCTATGGGCTATAGTAATTGTTCTGGCAGCAGTGGCAGCCTACTTCTGCCTTTCCCGTACTAGTCTGTTATGAGACAAAGGAATAAAAACCCAACCCCAAAAAACAACCAAGCAAACAAAAAGCCCAAAACAAACAAAAAACCCCAACCCTGACCATCTATGAGAAATGCACTAATATGTGGTCCAGTTGTTTTCATTTTTAATCTTCTTTGAGATAGCATTATTCTTAAATTAAGATAGGATAACCTCAAAGCACTAAGAAACTAGCAGTCTTTGGGCTAGGGACAGACACTGTGGAATGCAGTACATACATTTTTAATGATTTTTTAAATTATTTGCTTAATAAGTAATCATTAAACAATTTTAAATATAAATTACTTAAACTTTAAAGGTGTCTTTATTTATTTTCAGGTCACTTTGATGTTTTTTCAGCCTTGCTAAAGACTGTTTCTGGGAACAGCACACAATGCGTTAATAAGTGACTGTGACACATTCTTACAGAGAACATTCCTGCTTACTACTGGCTGCTGCACCAACTCTCTGTCTGGCCAGTGCATGTGTAATAGGGCCCATTCTGTTGCCCTTAAGATAGAGCAGAAAATAGGCTACACAAGTGAAATATTTATCAAGGTACGCAATGCTCTGACTTCACAGGCTTGTTGCTTAGGCTCAGAGTTAACATTTACTTAAGTTATACTGAAATAAAATGCATACCCCTCTGCCCAACCAACCTTTCTAAGGAATTCACATGTAAGGCAGCATGTCCCTTGAGCTGCTGTCCTCGGAGGATGGCTTTTAGAGACTGCACTTCAAGATTCTCACAACACCCTTCTAGGTTGCCTTTCTTCACAGAGGATATTAACTCTTACAGGTGGTTTTTCACTTCAAAATGTTTGTCAGAGTCTAGGTGGATTCAGTGTTTTATCCTGAAATATGATCTTCCCTGTCCAGGAGAGTACCTGGCTGTTCTTACTTAAACTAAGGATTGCTTCATTTCTTTAGATGCATAGATATCACTTTGATATTAACTCCAGGCAATGCCTTGGTCAACATTAGTTAAAATGTTTCACCTGCTTTCTGTTGATTCAGATGAGAATGACTATTTCATCGAATCTTAGGTTTTCATCAATCTATTTTTTATTGAAAATTATTAATAATAATCTAAATAGACTAAATGCACAGTAGCTCATTACTGGCTCTTCATTGAGACAAGTCACAAGGGATGGTTAACAAATTTAAGATTACTGATTCCCAATTGCTTTCTACTAAGCGTGTCACATAATGCCTTTATCTTTAAACAGCATGACTCAGCAGCATGCAGAAGGAAGAAATACAGGTATTATTACTGAAAACTTGTTGTTTACAGCTTTGTAGAGTGACTCTTCTGGATAGCTTTCATGTGGTTCTTCAGTGCGACAGGCACTAAGTGTGTTTATTAGCCATTGTAAGCTTATTTGGGAAGTTTGGTTGTGGGCAAACAGCCTCGTTGGGTATGTTGTCTTTCTCTGCTGATGATACCAACTGAAATTTGAAGTGGGAAGTGTTTCTAAGTAGATCAGAGCCGAAAATGAGTAAGCTGGTGCTGTAGCAGCTTGAAGAGTAGGTGTATTGCAAGGACTGTGTTCTAGGGAAGCAGCCAGCTTGTTGCATTAGTACTGCAACTCCCCTGGCCCTGCAAGGGGCGAGCCAAATGGATGAAGGCAGTACCAAGCTGCAGAGTTTGAAGTGACCTAGAGGACCATCAGCTGTTTTTTCAGGCTTTCAAGAGAGTGTCTTGATGGGCTTCCTCCGAATGGTTTCTCTAAGGGAGGAATCAAGGAATTCTATTTGCAGTAATTTTGTATGGGTTCATGAACACCAATCTTCCCTTTGTGAAATAAGTTTTTAACAGTAGTGGACATTCACGTTTTTTTCAGGAGTTACAAGTAGGCTGTTGACTGACTGTAGACCTGAAAACAGGAAGCGCTCTTCTGTTTCACAGTAAGAAATGTGAAGTGTAAGAGAGCAAAAGAAATGAAGTGTTGTTAAGGAATTTGTTTCAGTCTCTCAGAAGACACTCTATGGTATCATTTTAAGAATGCTTGAATGCTAAATAACAGCTTTTTAATGACTGGATAATGAAAAACATATTTGTAGTACTGTTCTTTATATATTACTGGCTTTGCAATAGTTGAAAAGGATGGTCTGTGGGGCTCACAGAGGTAGACAGAATCCAGAACAGATTAATAGAAAGTATGTGGTGAAGAACAGAAATTACAAGCAAATTAAAGACATCAGATTCACTCATTGATTAATACTAATGTAATAAATATGATTCTTTAATAGGAATTAAAAATCTTAAACTGTCTTGCCTGTTAATATCAAACTCTTGAGAAGAAAGAATATTGTCCAGAGCCAACAATACAGAGGAGTTGCATCAAATTAATCTAAAACTTCTCAGCGCCCTTTGGAAACTTTTGTATGGGAGATATTTCTGGCAACTCAAGATAGCCTGAACGAAAAGACACTGATTTAAATACTGTTTTCTGCTTGACTGCCGATGTGGCCTATCATTACATATCCTTGCCTGTATGTTACCAAGTCTTTCTTTGTTTAGCACCCGCCCTCTTGACTTTCTGAAGACCTCCCACAACCTAATTCAAATATTCTGTCTGGCTTCTGGTAAGATCCCTGCAGGTTGTGATAAAGCTTTATTAGTTTCATTAGACTTTCATTACAGAATAATCAGAATCACGCTAACAAATCCTCTCGTTATTGCTGTATAAATCTTGCATCATACCTGCTTGTTTCTTAGTAGTGAGTAGCTGAATGTTCTGCAAGTGCAAGAGGTAAATAAATCTTTGCTGGGCAAAGGAAGGCCTGTCAGGCTTCTATTTATTTCCAGACAATTCTGAAACTCTTCCTTAAGCCTTTATTCATACTTATCTTCCATGAACGAAGTAATTGAGTAGCTGTGTCACCTGTTGTCTAGCAGCATCCTAGAAGGTACCCAGTAACTGTTTAGGACAGGAGGTAATGGGAAGTAGTGCTACTCTATAAAGCCCAACCTGTGAGTAATAGGCAGAATGTTATTTCTCTTTTAAATTTGTCTTTGTATGTACTATGAAGAGAATATCCAAGAACTTCTCTAACAGAGGTACCTTACATGGGTATTTCAGATTCTATTTTCCTACACAGTGTTGTAATTAAAGAAATTACAGGGTGACAGGATGACTTCTAACCTTCTAAAATAATTTGTCTTTTGATATGATAGCAATTTAAAACCACTTTAGAGGTGTGATCATTTGGAGAAAAAGCAGAGAATCAGGCTCAGACTTGTGATACAAAGGCAATCTAAGTTTCAGTTAGAAGTACTCAGTACTTCTTTTGTGATTTTTTTCTTTTCATACATATGATTTTAGCAACAACATTTTTCTATACACTGATGATCTGTGTGATTCATAAACTTGCATATTATGTTAACTACTGTGAAATTAATCACATTTTGTACTGTGCTTACACATCCTTGTCCTCTAATCAGCATCCCTGCAGATTTCTTCTAATGTTGGATCATTTTTAGCAGGTTTTTTTTGATATTTATGATTCTAAAGATGCTTCCCTGCTAATTTATTGCTTTGGATTGATTGTCAAATATGAATATGGATTTAGTGCGATGCTTGTGCTCAAATTCTGATTGCTTAGTGCTGAAACGTTGACCTGGACAACAAGAAGTTATGTTTTCCTTACTATGGTGCATTACTATATCTCTACATTAATATAATATAAAGGCTCTCCAGATTAAAGATTATATGTCAGTAGTAATTTTTGCCTATTCTGAGAAAGAACTGAGCTGCTCAGGAATGCTGGAATACAGGCTCCTGTTCTCCTGCTCAGTGGTGCTGCCAGGTCACACTGCTTTTATCTAATCTTACAAGCAGTAGTGCTGTTTTTTTAAAAAACAAACCAAAAAACATACATTTGAGAGTATGTCTGTATTTCTAATTAGTTAATACAGATTTCCTTATGGTACTTAAAGAGCTCCGCTCACAGCTCCTTATGCTCAAGGTCATATTTTGGAAGGAAATTCCTGTCTTGGGGAGGGTAGGGAGGTAGGTGTGTTTTTGGCAGTGTGTTTGGTTTTTTTTTTTTTTTTTTTAAATTTATGGACTGTCACCACAGTTGTTCCTAGCTGTTTTCTGTATTCTATCTTACTGATTGTGTTACAGAAATAATTTAATGTGCATATGTTGCTCTGTGTGCCTGACATTGCTTTCCTGGTATTCTGTTACGAAGCAGCTCACACTCTACTCTCTGCCACTTCAATTTGCCTTTTTGCTTTTTGCAATTGAGGAACACTGTTTACTGTATTTTAATACTTCTGTGGTTGAACCTATTTCAAAAAGGATGTGCGTTTCTGTTTGTCAAAAAGGATTGATTGGCTGTTGCCTTAAGAGATTTCATCATTAAGTTTTCTGGAATGTTTTTCATTAGCAAAGCATTTTAGTTGAATGTCATTCAAACCTGTCATTCAAACAGTCCAGGGATCAACCGGCTTTATTTCAGAAGACAACCTGATGCACTAAAGCATATGTTCTGTCACTTGTTCTGCATCTTCTGTGCAGGGATAAAATGGTTGGCAGCTCTTCATTAGTACTAAATAGGACACTGCACAGTTTCTGGGCCTCCTGTTCAGATGACACAGTTGAAAGAAGTTTTGCTATAGTGATTTTTCAGGAATTGTACCTTATTCCTCTTAAATGTCTTTCCTAGTGGTGTACTTGTATGTTTATAAATCCTCCTTTTATGTATACATTCATAGTTTAATCCTCCTGTGACTCAGACACTGTCCTACTGAAATATTTCTTCTATGGGAAATCAAAGCTTTAACTGATTGACTGTAGTCTGTTCAGTGTTTGATAAATTTTTGAAGTTTTGGGTTGCTTTGAAAGGCACGTACTCTATTTCATGATGGCATCTATATCTTAAAACTGAGGAGTAGGGTGAGGATGCAGAGTAATTTCACATTATAAACAGTCTTTTGCTCAGAATCTTCAGAAGGAAACTAATTTACATCAAAAATTAAATAAAAAGGAAGAAAAATTTATAGAACAGTGTAAGGTGATTACTTTTTTTAACGATGTGAATGGCTAGATACTTGTCTTCATTTCTAGTTTTAATGTTTGGTTTTATGTATATTTATGTATCTTCTATCCACATTACTTTTCCAGCCTAATTAAAATTTTTAGTAGCATAAATATTTAGGAAGTTTGAAAGCTAGGCAAATAAATCTACCGTGCTATATTACTTTGGAATTTGATTATATTGTTTTCTGCTTTCTTGAGGAAAAGAGATGAAGTAAGCTGGGGAGGGGAGTCTCTTTACTTTGCACAGAGGCCTCTGAAGGGCTCACGGGGGTACTTTTGAAATACCTCTCACTGTTTGAGTGTTTTGGGCATATAAAACTGACTGCTAAGGTAAGAGTATGAAATAGCTCCCAGAGCTGAGATACTAGGTGTTTGGTAGTAAATAGATTAATCCTACTGACTTTTCTGACACCAGAAAGTTACAGAACTGTGTCTCTCCAGCCACGGAAGAAAGCCTGCTACTCTTGCCATTCTGCTGTGGTGGCTTCAGTCTAAAATCTGTGTTGCTCATAGAAACACATTTGCAATTCCACATACCCTTCTACTTATATCCAATAAATTCAGGATTTATGGGTTAATTTTCTGCAGAGTGCAGCAAGAGCAGGTAAAATACTTTTGAGAAAAGGAATGAAGATAAAATAGGGAGGTTTCAGCCTGAAGAGAATCCTCTCTTCCTTTCAGGCCTGCAGTTTGGTTTCTTAGAAAGTAAAAGCACGTCCTAAAATGTGTCGTTTGTCAGTGATTCCATCATTCCTTATTGCTCAATACTTTTGAAAACCTGGATAAAAAGAATATAAAAAAGACATTAAATGTCTGAGTGTTAAAACTGGTATCTCATTGACCAGTCAGTTATATTAACCAGCCATTATCTCTAATGAATATATGCAGTGGCTGTGAAAGAGAAATTATATTAATTGCTGGGAAGTAAAGAAATTGGTCTATGTACTGAAAACACCTTGTTGATGGGCATTGATTATCAGCAAAAATAAGCATTTCTGTCAACTCATTTTGAGAAGAAAAACTATGCTAAGTGCTTTTAAAGCCTGAGCTAATCTTGAGGTCAATTACTATTTTACTAGAAGAATCATAGAATCATTAAGGTTGGAAAAGACCTCTAAGATCATCAAGTCCAACCATCAACCCAACACCACCATGCCTCCTAAACCAGGCTCTGGAGTGGCACATAAAGAAACAGTTATTTGGTTTGGTTTTGGTTTGTTTTGTGCTCTATGTGTTGGGCTTTTTGGGTTTTTTTTGGTTTTTCTTTTTTTTTTTTTCTTCTTTTTTAAAGCTTCAGAACCTATACCTGGCTTTTAGACTTATAAGAGCATTTCAGCATCTCAGGAAAACCAGTTTAAAAATCTTCAGTATTTATAATGCCTTCCTTTAAACTTTTCTTTTTTCTAACATTATATAAGAAAGTTCTGGTTTTCTGAACTTTTGAAAGGTTATCTATTTTCTTATTTAATGAAGAAACAACTGCTGCGTAACAGCTTAAAATAATATTGGTAAGAAAATAATCAAGTTAAAACGTGGAAAAGGGGCGTGTTATTTTAGCAGATGGACAAAAAGTAAGTGTTGTAAATAGTCTTACTAAATTTTATTAGGGTTTGTGTATGTAGATGATGAGTGCTTGTCCTTTTTGAGCCACACTGTTGAAGGACGTAGAATTTTCTTAGTAATCCCTTCTAGATAAGTGGCTTGTTTTTCAGTTGCAGACTTTGTGTTCTCCATAAATGTTAAAACTTTTAAACTATTAGGGATCCAATATTCCATATTTGGTATATTGAAATATCTTGAAATTATCATTATCTAATTATAAAAGACTGAGATATCTAAATATAAATAGACATCTATAAGTCCAAAAGACTTAGACCAAAATATCTTGAAATATCACTACGTAAGGGATTTCTTCATATTCTCGCTATTATCCTGAACATTCTAAGGCTCTTTCACAGCACCTGGTTTTGTTTGTATTTGTAAATCTCATTGTTCATTTTACCTTTCCCTGTGCTTCCGGATATCCCTTCCCACGCCCCAGCGAGCGTATATTGAAGCTCTCTCCCTGGTTCTTTAGAAGACCAGAATGTCTTAAAATGTTAGCATTGCCTTTTCTGACAGAGGAAGAATGTTCATACAGAGAGAAGGGATCACAATAACTCAGCAATTTGTGCATTTCACTTTAGCATTACAAGTGTTTTGAAAATGTTCTGACACTGGCTGACACCATGTAGTGAAGATGTCACTGGTTTGGAGGCTCTGTATGAGAATTGGAATTGCCCTACGCTTGCTTCCTGAAACAGCAGTTGAACACCTTCCCACTTTGCTCACTGCAGCCTCTGCATCACTACCCCTGAAGCTGCCAGGCTCCCTTGTCATACATGACAGCCTCAGATCTGCTTGCCAGCCCTTGGCCTGAATGCTCCCAGGTGGCTGGGATACCACTAGGTTGCCAGTGTGTGAAACTGTGCCAGTCACTGCGAATGGGTGGGCCTAGAATTACAAATGTTTTCAGAAGAATTTAAAAAGCAGTCTGGCACAAAAATAAAATTTACCAGAACTTGTGTCAATAGAGGTTTCAACATTATATAATATGCCAAAACTTCGTTCTTCTCTGGTTTACAGCAGATATCTCAGCTGCCATTTACATACATATATGTGTATATATATTTACACACAGATATTTATTTATAATCCATATGATCCCCCCCCTATATATATTCTCTCAGCTTGAAGTTTATTCTTGGCCGTATGCCCCTTACCTGGGAGTAGCACAGACCAATCATACTGCTTTCTCTTTTGAGTATGTAAACAACCTTTTCCACAACTACAAAGTGAAAAAATGTGCTTTGAACCTAAACTTAGAACCTTGAAAAAATTCAAAAATAATGTAAAAGTATTCTTCTGTTTACAGTGCAAGACACACAGTATTGCTGACTACTAGAAATTGTATGAAAGTGCTGTATGTATGTGTTAATTTCCAAGGATGTTTTGATGGCCTGTGGCAGCAGGAAAAAGGAAGCTGAAGTACAATGGCAGAAAATATTGTGTTTTCAAACAGATACCGAGGAACTTTTTTAGTCATTTTTTTCTCGCCTTTCTCTACAGTACTAGTACTCTACAGTACAGTAAATAGGCCGTAAGTGTCTTCATGAGTATCTGTGCAGAACGAACCATTGCACAGAAGTACTCACTGTGGTGAAGGTAAGTAGCGGGACCTGAATCTGCTAATGTAATTCTGTGGCAGTACTAGCTGGATGGAAAAATGCTGCTAAACTGGTTTTAAGGAGAATCTTTTGTCAGGCCTTCTAATTTCTGTCCAGGAAAAAAGTCAGCTTCATTGCTGGTTAGGGGTATATACCCCTGTCCTTCCAACACAGCTTCGGTATGATACTTAGTACGTTCTGATTTCTAAGCATGGGCTGTTGGATAATGTCCCACTGAGGGGGATTGGTCACAAATGTATTGCCGTGCCCTGGTACTGCAGTTCGTCTGCAAAGAGTCCGAACGAGCTGCCTGCCTGTGCGACAGTGTTCGTGTCCCTTTGTAGTTACTAAGAACAGCAAAGAAAGCTCTATAACCACAAAAACTTGTAGTTTTGATTTAGTTATTACATTTGTTATGGTTTGAGTACCTTTAAAGGAAAGCTCAAGATCACTTAAGGGAGGCTACTGCATTAGCTGAGGCAGGTTTTTAGATGATGACATTAGTATACCTTTTATATTAGGTTCTAACACCAGTTGATCTTTCTTGATAGTTTATTGTTTCCTGGAAAAATTGCTTTTTAGTGTGTCATTTTGCTTCACACAGAACAGCTATTCTTTCACGTTTCACCATTTGTAGCTGCAGTGATCCATCTTACTGTAAAAGTATACACTGGTAGAAAGCTAAACAATTTTTGCAGGCTGTCAGTGCTCATAATTTGTTCCATTTTGTCATAAGAATAAATCTTATTTCAAGGAGTTTCGTAAAAAGCTGAGTATAGCACAGGAGATAGAGAATTTGGGGTGGGTAATGGTACAGTGCTTTTCTCTGAAAAAGATTTTTTCTATGGAAAATGATGTAGCTATTTTTGTGAATTTGTGTAATTTTTTAAACTATTTGACGTTCTTGAAGTTTCTGAAATTTTCTTGCTTTTATGGATACATGCATAGTGTGAGAAATTTAATTTTCCAGAGAAAACAAGCTCATAATGGAAGTGTAGAGTGTTCCTACTTGTAAACAGATAGTTTTGTTTATTTTGGGGTATGTGTTTCTTTGACCAGCTGTATTTATTTTAAATTCCATTGAAAAGTTTTGAAGAAAAAATTATTAATTCTCCTTCATGTCTCATTAGTCTTTACTAAAATTCAGAATTGAACAGTGACTCAGTCCGTTGGAAACTAATGCTTTAAAGTTTTATTGTTCTGCAATTCTTGTTTAAGTCAAGATTCAGCTGGGAAAACCTTTTCTAACAATGAAGAGAGATATTTATAATCTTTGAATATGTTGCCTCACAATTTTCACTGCATTTCCTGCATAATTTTTCATGGCTTTCTTCTCATAGGAGACCCATGCATAAGGCTTAGGGTGGTTTGCCAAGTGCTTGTAAAGTTTACTCACTATGTTTTATTAATGATTTTCTTTTTAATACAACGAAACAATCAGTGATGCTGTTAGGTGAAGAAAATCTGAATTTAGAAGAGGAGAGGGATCTCTGTCTTCCCATCCTCCTTATATGTTATTTGCCTTGTCTTTAGGGGGATTNCCCTTTCTTTCTTTCTTTTTTCTTCTGGGGTTCGACATCAGATGTGTTAAGAACCCAGGCACTTCTCTGAACGTCTGCCAAATCTACTAAATTACTCTGGTGCTCACAACAGAAGATATTATGGCAGCTTTTGGAGAATCAGCTGGAGAAGAGTCTGTTGCTGCAATTTTTTCCTATGGGGTACCAGGATGATGGAGTGTTCCATGCTACCACATAGAGCTATAAGCAGTTTGTAGTCTAATAATTACGGTGCAGAATACTGAATGCACAAAGGCATGTTGTTTTACAAAGTCGAATTAAAGCATGTACAGTTGGGAAGATTTCATTGCATCCTCTACATTTTTGAACTTATATTAAAAAAGATTCATAGAATGGTGTACTTGTCTATAAATTTTCATATAATGCTAAAGCCATATGAGAAACAGTGATGTTTTGGGGTTGGGTTTTTTATTTGTTTGTTGGATTTGGTTTTTGGTTGTATTTTTTGGGGGGGGGGGTTTGGTTGGTGAAGGGGTTTTTTTGTTTGTTTGTTTGTTTTTTTTAAACTGGCAAAGCACACTAAAAGTGTTTGAAGAAATAAATAGTCCTGGGTTTGAGCAAACCTTTCCATGTAATGCATCAGAAATTGCTTACCTTATTGTTTCCATCTGAACCTTTTCTAGTCCCATTTTGTGTTTAGTTCCGATCCCTGTGACAGACTATTAGAAGCATCGTCTCAAAGTAGAGAATCACTTGTCTGATTACATTTAAGGCTTGCCTGTGCTTCCAGATATCAGCAAGTTGTGTGGCTTGGTCTATGAGACAAGCCTTTTTTTTCTTCTGGTATCCCAAGACTTCATGTGTGCTATTATACCATGCAGAAAAGAACCTTCTGGAAATGAATATTTCTGGTGATTTATTGGACTGCTTATGTTTCATTAGTGGTGGGAACAATTCATGTGGCTTTGTTGTTCCAGCATGCTGCTCAGCTTCTGCAATTGGCCATTTTGGGTGGAGGCTCTGGCAACATGTTGCTTTCCATTGTTTTATATATTCTTGTCACTCTAATGAATGCCAGCTGATTTCATGGTTGCTGTTAAACATGTTAGTGGTGGGCTCTACTGTAACTTAAATGGTATTGGGCTTACTGATATGATAAATTCTTTTCCTATTTAAGTTGATGGCCACAGTTTCTCTGTTTGGTGTCCATACAGCTCCACTGCTCTGCTGACTGGACGTCAGGAGTCTCAGAGCTGCACTAGTTGACAATCATGATCTGTTTTGAACCACAGAATCAATTGCTTTGGGTAATAATCTCTTCTGTGTAGAGGATGTGTAGAAAACCTATGTAGCTTTGGATGCTAGGTGCTGGTCGGCACAGTGGCCAACAGTCCTCCGGTCTTGTGTACTTTTGCCTTTTATTGTGCTGCCTGAATAAAGGAAGCGTGTTGGGATAGTTTTGAGATATTGTTTTGGCTAGAGAGTTGAGTAGCTTCTTAATGATAGGAGCAAGAGAGAGACTGTAGAGGAAAAACAAAACCAGGAAAGGCTTTTTAATATAGATGGCCAAATGGCATTTGTTTCAACTACATTTTGTAACTTTTGTTGAGGTGGGTGCATCTTTAGATTTTCTGTGTGTATAAATGACTCGTGTGTATGTTAGCCTATGTTTACTTTATCTGCAGGCATGTAATTAGAATAGAAAAAGGAAAAAGTTAGGTAAGGAAAAAGATCAGAAATACGTAAAAGCTGTATTCACCCCAGAATAGGAAAACAATATAAAATAAAAACATGTTCTTGTTTACCTCCAGTAAATAGTTGTGCTAACACTAGTACTGTGCTAGTGCAGGTTAAAAGCAGTGATACCTGAATCTTGCAAAGTGCTTTCAGTTTTTATTTTGCTAAGCTGTTGTTGAGGGATTATTTTTTTTTTTTTTTTTTTTTGCTGCTTCACTTAGTAGGATACCAATACTGAGACTGAGTGTGCAACAGTAATCTGCATCAGTGTGACTTATGCTGCTGTTTAACCTTAGCAATTGCATTTCCATTGAAGAGATTGATACAGCCTTCTTCCTTTCTTCCCATGTGCCAGCACAAATACATATGGCCTCACAGTGAATTTGATCGAATTAACTTGTTGTTATTGTTCTTAAACTCAGATGACTTGCTGTTTCAAATCACCACATGTGAATGCTTGTGCTGACACAAGAAAGGAGGTGGCTCTGGGTTGTAAGTGAGCAACTGAATGATGGAATTGCTTCTTTTAGCAGCAGATTGATTAAAAAGGTTGTTGATATTCCAGTGTTTTTAAATTGTCAAAGATCAAAAGCTTTTTCTGCAGCTGAAAATGGTATTATGGAAGCAACATACAAGAATTAATGATGCTGCCTCCAAGCACAGTTAGGTCTAGTTGCATGTCTTTCACATTTTGATATCTTTGTGCATGGGAACTGTTAGGGATTTGAGCTTGCAAGCCTGCTATTTCTGCTTTGAATTTTGGCTTGGAATCTTACTTGAAGAATGGCATCTCAGTATTAAAAAGTCAAAATGGGTCTTTGCTTGTCACAGCTCATGCCTCTTTCCAACTCCAATGATTAGATGCATTAGTATATTTTGTATCTAGTCAGACAGTTATGTATAAAGGATACCCCTTTTCCAGATTTCCTTACTTTTTTTTTAAAGATGATGAGAGTTTCTTGCCTCTTATTGTAGTTCAAATTTTGAAGGTTTTTTTGGCAGAGGAGGAGAGAGGATGGTTTGTAGAGCCGTGTTTTGCTTTAATACAGGTATATCCACATTAATAAATTTAAAAAAAAAAAAAAAAAGGCAGACCAGAGAAACAGGAAACAGTTAAAAGATTAACCTTAAAATGAAATATATGCTTGGGTTCATTTGGAGAGAGAGATATTTTTCTCAACCACATGGCAGGATTTATATCTTGGAATAACCTTTAGTTGCTATTACTTACTTCAATTATATAGGAGAAAGTGTTCTTAAAGGCTTCAGGATAGCTTAGTTGCTTAGCTTAAGACTTCTTTCACATCCTTATATACCCTTCCTTTCATACTAAAATATATAGTACAGACTCTTAGGTGCAATATTTCCTTTAGCAAAAGTACTTTGCCTGCAATGTAAAAAATGGATAATGGCTGAAACATTTTTCCAGTTTTCCCTTACATCATAGCCCAAATTCTGCGTAGCCTTCTGTTTTGCCTTCCTAATCAAAACTAAAGTGTCCTGTATTTGCCTGTTTTAGGACAGAAGGTACATGCTTGCTTTTTTTTTGAGTGTCAGTTGCTAGTTCTGCTGTCTGTTTTTGCCTAGGTTGTTGCCTAGAATATATTCCATGTATGATATATGGAGATATATATGACATAGAATATATTCCATGTATGATAGTCTAATTTGTCACTAAAGCTCTTCCTTTCCTAAATAAAGTAATATTTGCAAAATACAGAAAATATGAACATTAGTTTGTCATAAAATTGCAGGGGTTTTGTGTATTTTCTCAGGATTATTATTTTTGTTGTTTTAGCCATCTGTATTTACTCAATATTTCTTGTACAGATTTTCTTCTGTGTGTATACATATATATACACAAATACATATGGACACACTTTCTCTCTGACTTGTAACTGCTCTACTGTTCTAGTGTTGGGGATCAATTAATCTTGAATACAGAGCAGTCGACAAACATTTCTCTAACAGATCACCTCACAATGCTTTTACTGAGTGGTAGTTCCACTTTTTACTTGCTTTATAAGCATCAATGTTAAAGTATTTTTGACAAAATGTGATATGATTTTAATATTTTGTATCAAAATAATCTCCAAATAATTAGACCATACATGTGAGATGTATTTGATTCAGATTTTATAAGTCTGTGACTCACAAGGTTATAGGCTTTCTATAGAGAAACAAAACAGTTTCTCAAAGAGAAGAAAAAACCCCAGGTTCTTTGAAAATCAATGTTTTGAGTTCTCTTGAGGCTTATGCTTTGACGCCTGTGTTTAATTTACTACTTGTCTAGTGGTTAAGTTCCAGTCTGGCTCTTCTGAGTTAAGTGAGCTCAGTCTTTTGACTCAGCAAGCACCTGCTCACATAGAAGCAGAGGCTATTGGTAGTTTAATGAGATTTTTTTTGTGTGTGTATGTGTGTGTGTGTTTTCCTATGTTTGTTACTTTTTTCCCATTTCTTTCATTTCAGGCTAAGAAAAATGCATTTTCTGTTAAAACCTTCAGCATCTTCAGAAATATATCATCATGATCTTTTCATACATCTTTGAGTGTAGACACTGAACATATGGGATCAAGTCTAGGACACTGTACTACATCTCAAAACGAATATGCACATTCTGTTGCAAAGCCATTTTAAACAGTAGCTATAGTTTGGGTCAACTGCAAACAGATGAGGTCCTCTGAGATGAGCTAAGATCTGGGAGGTCAAGGAGGGTTGCGCTCTTCTGCCTCTCTTAAAAATTGAACTTCATAACTTGAAGCTGTTCCCAGGCTGCTAACTGTCTGTTAAGAGGTACTGAATTTGCTTCTCTGAATTATTCCAGAAGTACATTGCAAAAATATCAAAAACAAAACAGTTTCTCTGTTCACCTCCTTCTGCCTTAACTTTATTTGTCTTGAACACTTATTACTTCCATTTTGGTAGGATTGTACAAAAGTCATGGTATGATTTTGTTGTAAATCTTTGTAGAACTCCGAAGTTAGTGACATCAAAGATGCACAGTCAAAAAAAACCCTTCTGGAAGTAAATAATAGTTTTGACAGTCAATTTTTGTGACTTAATATCTCCACTTATCTAGCAAAAAAAATTGAGTCTGTCATCTCTGTGAAGATCAGGAGGGTTGTTTGATCACAGGTGTGTAAGACTCTTTTGTCCACTGCATACTTACTACAAAATAGAATTCATTCTAGTTTGAAACAGTTCTTACAATGTGGAGCAGCTGGACAGTATTCACTTCTTGGGTTAGAAAGCCCTCTATCTTATAAGAAAGACCAAGATAAAGTTAACGTGTAAGAGCAGGTAGCTGTGAGGCAATTTTTCTACTCAAGAAAACCAAAGCATTTTGTAAGGCAATATTCCAAAATTTTGTGACTCAAGAAAATGCTGAGAAGCAGCAATTCAAAAGTTGGCACTATCAGATGCTNCAGATTGGTGGAATTCATCCTGGGTTTATGACATAGAAAAGGGTGAACCACATTCCTGTTTAATCAAACAGTTCAGAACAAAGTATTTATACTATATTAAATTCTTGGAAATCCATTTCTTTTTTCTTTTAGAAGGTAGATGCCATTACATTTTATCATTGTTTTAATTTCTATGTACTTCCTCTTCCACTTCATACCAGTTGAGTCTTAAGTCTGTTTTACCATGTTTCTGTCATTTGTGTTTTATGACAGAAACTGAATGTAGGTCTTCTAATCAAACTGGACCACGTTATTGTGATGGGGACCTCTTAACAAAGTTACAATTCTAGGGATGATCAAGTAGCATAATAGAAATATTCATGTATCCATGAAGCCTAAAGTAATTATTTCAACCTTTAATGTAAAGTTACTAAGTCTCCATGAATAGTCAGGTTGTGTGTATATTCAATATTTATGGATTTTTTTTTGCCTGCTTGCTTTATGACACTGGGTGTTACTAAACTCATGTTTTCTTGGAAGATGTTTCAAATGTTTCCAAAAGACAGTCAGAAAGCTTAATCAGATACTAAGAGTGAAGGTGAAATGAGTCAACTTCTTTAGAAACGATGTCAATTCAATTTATTTTCATTAGAAAACACTACGGAGATTTATAATCCCAAAGTGTCAGTAATTTATAATGCTTGCATTTGAAATTTTAATTATATCCTTGTTGAATGAAACACTGTTATTAATTATCAGACAGCAAAGGCTAGCATTTCATTACCAAAATTAGCTTTAAGTTTGCACTGTGTCTTTCAATTCTGTGGTGGAGACATAAGGGAGTAGATGTTCCCAATACACAAATGTATGTTTAACTCAATTTTTTTGAACCTGGTAAATAATATGCCTTAGTATATACATGCATAATGGGTAGCAGCTGAAGTCATCTCTCTGTAATCCTGCCTATGTAAGTCTTAACAATGGAGGCGAGCCAAGCTCTACTTCAGAACTATTTTGGGAACTTGAAAGGTTCCACACAAATTTTCATGCTGGCACAGGCAAATGTAACCCATTGGATTTACTCCCAATTTTTTGTGAAGGTTAACAGTTACAGTCTTCAGAGTGTCTTAGTTCGCACCACTAATCGTTGATTTCTTCTGTTACCAAATAGTTCGTTGAATAATTTGTAGATAGATTTGAGACCTTAATTTTTGTATAATAACCCTTCCTGGCCTGTTTCTCCATGGTCCTGTATGCTGTGTGAGCTCTGAATGGCAAAAAAATTGACCAGCCTTTTATTTTTGTTTTGAAAACTTTAAGAAAAATGTCTCTCCCTGACAGGAATTTTTTTTACTAATTACACTGTGAGAATTGTCACTCAAAACAAATATTGCTGCATGGTCATATATAATTTTATACATAAATAATACCAAATGCCATAAGGAAGTCTTTTTGCTCTTAACAGTAATAAAAAATGGAAAAAATACTACAGTTCTAAACCATCTTGTTAATAATCAGTTTGGTTCTTTATTAGTTTAGATGTGCATAATTTTTATGTAATCCTATAGACTTGATTCCCACCCCCACCGCCCCTTAAATTTGAATGTTAAGTACTGCAGACAGAACGTGTGTTCTGGTTTGGAAAGCACATCTTTATTAAACTTATAAATGAATTAGCAGTAGATTTTTTTAAATCTTCTGGCACAATTGATGGTCTCGGGACTCTGCTTCTGAAGCATTTCTGAAAGGTAGAACTGTGTCTGCCTAAAATTCAAGTTCCTCTTAAGAGGTTTACCAAGACTGGTAACCAAGTTTTTATATACTTACTTTTTATATATATAAACAAACATTTTTTATATGATAACCTCACTACACATTCATGTACATCTGTCTTATAGGAAAATAATTCAATGCATGTCTTTTGGATAGTGTCATACTAGTTTCTTTGGTTTTTCTAACAAAAGCTGAAAAAGCCAGCACTCTTAATAGAATCTGTCATTGTGTGGCATTGAACCCGGGCCAAAACTCCTTAATGTTTAGACTGTGCACTCTTGGATCCCCAGGCAGTATAGATTTGATCCAGACTATATATGAATACATGATATGATTTCTGTTCAGTTAGCTAGAACATATGATTAGGAGTCATGATGGCTTATCACTTCTGTGTTGGATGTAGAAGGATAGATAAATGGACATAGAGTAGAGGAGACGGACTGTGATATAAAAGCTGATATAATAAAGCTAGTCTTCACAATTTTTGAACAAATTTGAAATGCTCTTAGGCTAGTGCTTGCAGTCGTTTAGTTGGTATAATCTTAATCTGTCCCTAAATCTTGATTTACTATGTCATTATACTATGGCATGGGTTATTTTCAGGCATTTGTATTCAGTGTGGCCTTTACAGTACCCGAGATGGATAGTCTATAGAAACACATGCATGTTCTCATGAGTTTAAGTCACATCTTTGCAGGAAAGGCAGATGTGTTGTAAAATGTCTGTCTCTTTCCAACTCCCTTGATTCTTTACCTCTGTGATATCTATCTCTGTTTGTTCCACTTCCTCTGAGTTTCACCTCATTGCCCTTGAGCTTCTCCCCTTCTTCCTTGCAATTTTTTCCTGCTAGAGTTCTAAGGGATTATCTTGCTGTTGTGCCTGTGTTTTGCTTTTCTTTCATGACCTCTATTTCTTCTGCTGCTGAAGCTAATGTTTCCCTTTGCTACTCACTGATGGAGTTGGTGCCCCTATCTCCCTGTTTCTCCTCTGACTCCATTCGTTCCCTGCTGCTGAGCACAAAAAAATTTGGAGTGGAAAGGTAGATTAGCAAGTAAAACTGATCAATGAGAATTTGATAACCTTCCTCCCAACCTGGAACTCCCAAACTATGAATTTTGCTCCGATGTGTCAGCCAAAAATGAATTCTATAGGAAGATTTTAAAAGGAATGTAATAAAAAGAGCAAAGAAAGTAACCACCACAGGGAGCTTCTACCACTGTATCTATTTCAACAGAACATTAGGTCTTGGAAGCTGTACTTCTAAAGCTTTCCTTGGAAAATAACTTTCTTTTATTCTCTCAAGAACTTTATGCCCTCAGGATAGATACCAACACTGTGTAACACACTCCATGCAACAATCCCATCCCAGGGAGAGGTGTTATACTTCGTTGAATTCTTCACATACGTGTAGCAATACCTATTTGCTGGACTGATCTTGCTGATTGGTTAGTAAGTGAACTAGAAGTTTATGCAGCTGCTGTAGGAACTTGCACTTACTAAAACGAAACTTTATTCTATTCAAGAAGTGGGTTTTGTAGTGGCAGTAAAGTGGCTTTTTTAGACCTTAAAAATAATGTACAGAGCAAGCACAGTGATTAAATAAAATACTTTGTTAGGGAACAGTATGATGTCTTGGGAGCAGCATGACATCTTTTGTGTGGGGTGGTGTGTTTTCAGAATGAGGCTTATGTAAACTCTCCTCTCCTGTCATTTCCAAGTAGATCAGCGGTGCTGCTGTATAAAATGGTGTATTCATGTGCTGGGAAGCTGGCTCATCTCTACCTCTTTTCTTTCAGGGAGTTACTGGGTACGGTCAGAAGTGCTCCAGAGCAGACAGACAGTCAGACAATTTTATTGATTGGTAAGATATGACTAGAGCCGGTCTAACAGCAAGACTGTAAATCAGGATTTTAAGGGGCAATGCTGAGGAGCACTAAGTCCTTTACAAAGGCCTGTCATTTCTCAAGAGAAACAGAGTGACAAGGTCTCACAGTGAAAAGCTTTGTGATTACAGTAGTACCACTGTTCTCTCTTAGCACCTCCTATTGGAGGGAGTCCAAAATTGTGTAGATGCCTGGTAAGAATATGGTAGAGTCAATCTGGCTTTGCTTTACATTCTAGCAGAGAGAGACAGAATTTGACTTTAACATTTCTAGTTAGTAAGGGCAAGGAAATGGATGTGGGATAACCTTTGTGAAAAGAACATTCCAAACACGATTTGAATCCAGAGCTAGAAAAACTAAGTACAGCAAGGTTACCAAAAAAAAAAAAANAAAAAAAAAAAAAAAAAAAAAAAAAAAAAAAAAAAAAAAAAAAAAAAAAAAAAATCCACCACCAAAAAACCAAAACTAACAAAAAAAGCCCCAAAAAAACCAAACCAAAACAAAACAAACCCCCAACACAACCAACAACAAAACTCAGCCGGAGGTATTTAGTAAGGCCTTTGACATGGTCTCCCACGGCATTCTCATGGAGAAGTTGGCAGCTCACGGCTTGGATGGGCATACACTTTGCTGGGTAAAAAACTGGCTGGATGGCCGAGCCCAGAGAGTGGTGGTGAATGGAGTGAAATCTAGTTGGCGGCCAGTCACGAGCGGTGTTCCCCAGGGCTCGGTTCTGGGGCCGGTTTTGTTCAACGTTTTCATCAATGATCTGGATGAGGGGATTGAGTGCACCCTCAGCAAGTTTGCAGATGATACCAAGCTGGGTGGGAGTGTCGATCTGCTCGAGGGAAGGAAGGCCCTGCAGAGGGATCTGGATAGGCTGGATCGATGGGCCGAGGCCAACTGTATGAGGTTCAACAAGGCCAAGTGCCGGGTCCTGCACTTGGGTCACAACAACCCCATGCAACGCTACAGGCTTGGGGAAGAGTGGCTGGAGAGCTGCCCGGCAGAAAAGGACCTGGGGGTGCTGGTCGACAGCCGGCTGAACATGAGCCGGCAGTGTGCCCAGGTGGCCAAGAAAGCCAACAGCATCCTGGGTTGTATCAGGAATAGTGTGACCAGCAGGAGTAAGGAAGTGATCGTGCCCCTGTACTCGGCACTGGTGAGGCCGCACCTCGAGTACTGTGTTCAGTTTTGGGCCCCTCAGTACAAGAAGGACACTGAGGTGCTGGAGCGTGTCCAGAGAAGGGCAACGAGGCTGGTGAAGGGACTAGAAAACAAGTCTTATGAGGAGCGGCTGAGAGAACTGGGGTTGTTTAGTCTGGAGAAGAGGAGGCTGAGGGGAGACCTTATCGCTCTCTACAACTACCTGAAGGGAGGTTGTAGGGAAGCGGGTGCTGGACTCTTCTCCCACGAAACTAGCGATAGGACGAGAGGAAATGGCTTCAAGTTGCGTCAGGGGAGGTTTAGATTGGACATTAGGAAGAATTTCTTTACTGAAAGAGTGGTTAGGCATTGGAACAGGCTGCCCAGAGAGGTGGTGGAGTCGTCTACCCTGGAGGCGTTCAAAAAAGGTGTAGACGTGGCACTCCAGGGTCTAGTTTAGGAGTCATGGTGGTGTTAGTTGATGGTTGGACTTGATGATCTTAGAGGTCTTTTCCAACCCAATGATTCTATGATTCTATGATTCTATTAGCCTGTAAGATTTAAAGATCAAACTTTTTTGGGTTGAGCTACTTGATTCCTCAGTGTAAGCTTTCTGAAGGGTTTCTTCAATGTTAAGGGAGCAGTGTTCTCTTGCCAGCTAATTGTCACATACTAAAGCAGTGATTAGAATCTATTTCCCATGTTGCACTGTTGGCCACTGAAAGGTGTGGAAGATGCACTTTTTGGGGTATCTGGGACCTTAAGAGTGCAATTATTAGAGGTAGCAAAGGATCAAAAGGGCGTTCGTCTGTATCTTTAGAACTTGAGGGCTCAATACCTTACACTGTGCCCAACTGAAGGATGTATATCTCCCTCAGGAGTTGCCTCAGGAACTAAGCAGGTTGTGTTAGACATGTGGCTTCACTTTTTTTTTTTTTAACTGGATTCATGAGAAACAAAGGGTGGACATTGTTATCAGTCCCAGGAAGACCATCTAGTTCATTAGTATCTCCCACATTCTTTATAGTGTGGATAAAGACAAACATTGGATAGAAGACTATTGGAAGACTATAATTGTCATCTATCTTTGGCTCTCTTAAAACAAATATAAGAAGGTAAAAAGATATATGCACGTTCCCAATGTGAATTTGTATTTTTGCTTATCTCGTGCCATGCATATAGATAGCTAATATTTCTGAGATTTCCTTATAATTTCCTTTTAATTTTAAGGAAATTTAATAATTTCCTTTCCGTTTAATGCTTTCTTTGCCTCGGTCTTCAACACCGATGATGGGGTCTGGGAGCCCCAGAGCCCTGGGCTAGAGAACCGTCACCATGGGAATGATAAACTCCCAATCAACCCCAAACCTGTGTGGGACTTGCTGCTCCAGCTGGATCCCTATAAGTCGACGGGGCCTGATGACTGTTCATCCGAGGGTACTTAAAGAGCTGACTGATGTCATAGCGAGACCTGTCTCAATGATTTTTCAATGCTTTTGGGAATCTGGAGAGGTCCCAGTTGACTGGAAGCTGGCAAACATTGTCCCAATCTTCAAGAAGGGCAACAGGGATGACCCCGGTAACTACAGGCCTGTCAGTCTTACCTCTGTGCCTGGCAAAATTATGGAGAAGATTATTCTGGGAGTTATTGAAAAACACCTAAAAGACAACGCAGTCATTGGTCCCAGCCAGCACGGCTTCACGAGGGGAAAGTCCTGCTTAACAAACTCAATTTCTTTTTATGACAAGGTTACCCACCTGGTTGACCAAGGGAAACCAGTCAATGTAATCTTTTTGGATTTCAGTAAAGCTTTTGATACTGTCTCTCACAGTATCCTCCTGGACAAAATGTCCAGCATACAGCTGGATAAACACATAATGCAATGGGTGAGCAATTGGCTGATGGGTCGGGCTCAAAGGGTTATAGCACATGGGGTTACATCAGGCTGGCGACCGGTCACTAGCGGGGTTCCGCAGGGATCCATCTTGGGGCCAGTGCTCTTTAGTGTCTTCATAAATGACTTGGATGCAGGACTCAGAGGATTACTATTAAAGTTTGCCGATGACACAAAATTGGGAGGAGCTGTTGACAGTCTGGAGGGCAGAGAGGCCCTGCAGAGAGATCTAGGCAAATTAGAGAGCCGGGTAATCACCAACCATATGAAGTTTAACAAGGGCAAGTGCCAGATTTTGCACCTGGGACACGGCAACCCTGGATGTACGTACAGACTGGGGAAGGAGAGGCTGGAGAGCAGCCCTGCAGAGAGGGATCTGGGGGTTCTGGTCGATGGCAAGCTGAACATGAGCCAACAGTGTGCCCTGGCAGCCAAGAGGGTGAACTGTGTCCTGGGGTGCATCAAGCACTGCATTGCTAGCTGGTCGAGGGAGGTGATTGTCCCACTCTACTCCGCACTGGTTGCGGCCTCATCTTGAGTACTGTGTGCAGTTTTGGGTTCCACAATATATTAAGCATACAAAGCTACTAGGGAGTGTCCAGAGGAGAGCCACGAAGATGGTGAAGGGTTTAGAGGGGAAGCCATATGAGGAGCAACTGAAGTCACTTGGTCCGTTCAGCCTGGAGAAGAGGAGAGTGAGGGGAGACCTCATCGCGGTTTACAGCTTCCTCACATTGAGAAATGTGTAAATGAGTTTGTGTTCATAGATTATTTTTGAATACAAGAAGAAGAGTAGTTTATACCAGTACATATGATATTTTCATTTTTAACAACTTTTACTTAAACGGTGTTGCACAGGTAAGTCCTTTCATGCCTGGATGCCCCAATGTTTATTACATGGGAGAAAATGCTTTCTTATTGGGATAGAAGACATACGTTAGCTATCACATCTTTGCTACCATATAAATATCAGTTGGATTTTTTTGTGTGTGATTTTTGGGTTTTTTGTTTGTTTGTTTTAAAACATCTTCTATGAGGACGCTTAAACCTAGGTATTTTACTTGAGCTCACCGAAATTCTAATCACATGAACATAGGTTCTTCACAAGCTTATTAATTCCTGTGTCAAAATTGGTAGGGAAAGTTCTCAAGACTATTTCTCCTGCTGTTTTGCTTTGCACAAAACAACCCTTCTTGATCCCAACAGCCTTTGGTAATTTTTTTTTTGTTTTATTTTGATTGGAAGTATTCCTTAATGGAAGATTCAAGTCCAGAGCCCACAGGCTTTGAAAGAGTGCGTTGAATCAAAATTTAAGGCGCTTTTATAAAATCCTTATACAGAAGTCACACATGGCTTTATTGAATACAGTTTGTTTTTCACATAGTAAAAGAATTGCAGATGAACTGGGTTCTAGCAAAAGAACAATTAATGAGGATGGTTATAGAGAATTAAAAATCAAGGCAAAAGATGAGAAGCTCCTTTGTTTCAAAAACCACTGAGACTTTTTTGCTGATGGACAAGTGTGTGTGTTTCGGACTGGAATGCATTTGAGATGAAACTAATCAACAAAAACTTTTTTCCTAAATATGGAGTATCTGACCTTCAGATAAAGATGTTCTAAAAACATCTTGCAGTGATAAGCATAAATGATATTTTTCCACTAGATGTTAAATATAATAGAAATACTGAATCTCATTAATATGGAAGTGGTCTTTTTCAAAGGTTTCAGTGCTGTATTTTTTTTTTTTTCAGAGCATAAATGTGAAATTGTGTTGCTCTTCCTTTGCATTTTTAAATGATTGTAGTGGATGACACAAAAATACATATTAACAGTTTGATTTAAGAACAAGAAGGAATATTAGGCAACCAGAACATTAAAAACCTTTGTATCCTAGTTCTTTTTATGGACCATATTAAATTGTAAGAATGACAAGGTTATGAAGATAACTCAGTGTTACTCCAGCCTCCACAGTATTCTTTCCCACAGTTATGCTTGAAGGCACCAGAAAACGGTTTGATTCTGTCATTTCAAGAAACTTGGACTTCTAGTAAGCTGTCCTTCTGGTAAGCTAGTCTTCGACATACACATTTTTTCATATCCTGGAGCTTTGTCATTCAGTGCATATGTTAATAACTTTGAGTCTAGGAACTTCTCTGGTCTTTATGATGTGTATGCTTTCAACAGTTTGGTCAGGGATGGACTTCAAAGACTATGAAGAGTTAGCAGCAAGAATAAAGCTTATATTTTTAAATGGAGAAAGGCAGAGCTAATCTTTTCTGACATATCCACTGTTCATTAAGTGGAAGTAGATCATTTGTATCTCCATCTTCCTTGACTCTCAGTTAGTTTGGTCGTCTTTTCTTTCACTGTTAAATCATCCCTTTAAGGGATATTATGTGCATCTAGTCATTTCCAGTGCTGTGTTCTACTTTACATCTTGCTTCATGATCTGCATGGTATTTATCTCTTTTTAATCACTGATGCATTAAGTTGGATAGATTTTTGTTGTTGTTGTTCAGAAAGGCAGAGGACATAGTGTTTATATCTGTAGTTTGTTCTTCGGAAAATAATGGTGGTATTTCTTACAATAGGGGAATTATTGTGAGCTAGGTTTCGACAGCTGGTTAGTAACATGCATATCATGTTGTAGAACAATCCAGATCAGAATTCATATTGGGTTTAGTTTTTAGTATTCCTCATTTGGAAATTCCAGGCAGAGTGATGAGAGAGGTAGGGTTACATGAGGTAAGAAAGAAGGACTTGCATAGAAAAATAAAAACAATGGAGACCCGCCCCCCCCGACAATACTGAAGCTATTATATAAACATAGAATATTTAATCAGTTGTAACTATTAAAATAGTACAGTACATCAGTACTCAATCAATACTGACTGCTAAAAATTCCTTAAAAATGAACATCTTAATGAACAAGCCTTCTGCGTGCTATAGACATACACAGTCTTTCCTAGCAATTTTTCTCTTTGGGGTGAAAGAACTGCTTATTTCAGGAATTTCTTTCTCCTCATGTAGTGGGCAGTTGCTGTGGTATGTAGTCGCTTGAGAAGAAAACAAAAGAAAACTGCGAACTTATTTGCATAATCAGGCCAGAATAGCCCTTGGCTTTTTTTGAGAAGATGTTCTAGGATAACTCCTTTGCTAATTTATTTTCCTGATACTGTTTTTTTCTATATGATGTGTGCATAGTGTTTAGGAATAGCAAGAGGAAAGAAGAAGTAGGAGGAGATGAACTGGAGGAGACATTTTTATATGTTTTTGCATGACTGCTTCTTTGTTCGAGTATTAAAGTCTAAGGCCATGCTTTTCAAGTGCCTAATACTTTTGAATGTCCATTTAAATATTAAAGTAGCACCTAATTCTTAAGACATATTCTGCACATAGTAGAATGTGACTCTTTAAATGTTTCAAATTGGATATCTGGAACCAGTCATAATTTCTGAAAATTGATTAATCTTTCTGCGATGAAGAAATACATGCTGTCCTTTTTTAGCGTAAGTCTGTTCTTGCTAATACTTGAGAACCTACGTTGTAAAGAAACAAATTCAAATGTTGAAAATAAAAGTATTTTTCTTATTCTTTATCCCACTTTCTTATTCATTCTTTTCCTTGCTTTATCTTGGTAAAGAATGGAGGATGATTGGAACACCCAAAGGGTTGAAATAATGATCTCGATAGGAAGTTTGCAAGCCTGGAGACACTGCTGTTATATAAATGTGTATTGTGGACCTGTATAAATCTCTATGCCAGTGGAAACTAAAGCGCTGCGGTAGGTTTTGCTTGGTACTAGTTCAATTTACAGATGTGGAGTAACCACAGTAGAAAGAGAAAATGATGAACTAATGTGATTTTTAAGCAAATGTTTATTCATGAAGTTCCCATTTTTCTGCTGGTCCGATCTGGCTGACTGGTCTCTCAGCAGGTTGTGTAACAAACACCACATGGTGGAGTAGAAGGCACAAAACAGCAGTGGTGAGGCATCTGTTACATAGTCACAAATAAAATTTAAAACACAACTTGGCTGGAAAAAAAATATTTTTTAAAGACCTAATTATTTTATATTTCACCAGTTTTAATATAACAGGGAATAAACTTGCTTACTGGTGGCAATAAATTATTTCTGATTGATGCAACAGGAGGTTTTTTGCTTATGAAAGGATTTAAGAAAAATGTTGTCCATAAAAGAAGTGAACTTTAGTTAGTATTCTGTCCTACAGGAATAATTTGGGACATAAGATATATGCAGTACAATGAGAACTGAATAGCTTCCCATGCTAGTGCTCCTTGAAAACATGCTGGTTTCATATCTCTTTCACTACTGACATGTTGCCTGCATAACTATTTTTAAGATTAATTTGGGCATTCTGAAGTATTGATTTTTGTGACTCAGGAAAACTATTCTGAGGTTTAGGTAAAATCAGAAGGTGATTAAGGACATTATAGAAAGTGAAAGGTATATCTAATGGTTTGTCAGCTTTGATAGTGGGTGTTTTGTTTCATTTATTAATCTCCTACCTAATCTTAAGGTGTTTATATTTGAACGGGACTATGATATTTATCAGTAGAAAGAAAGATAGATTATTTGTGATATCTTAATGAGATAATTCTTGGCATGACTTTTTTAGAATTCTGGAGATGTGAGATAGGTATCTATGTTCTGGGTTATGTAAAGATAATATTACAATGCTACTGTTAAAGTAATGTAAATGCACTTGAAATTATATAAATTTAATAAAGCATGGTACCATGAATTTATTTGGAGTCACAAATATCAGACAGTAAATTTGTCAGTTAACTTGGTAAAAGAGAAAAAGAATTTTAAGAATAATTTTTGGCGCTGTTCCTCAAGAAAGTGTGTTTTAACTCTCTTGTACGGTGTATCATATAAATGTATTAACCATATTTATTTCATTTAGAAAGACATCCTTTCACATATTATTTACATTGGCCACCTTTCCTGACAGGCAGACATTTTAGGGCAGTGAAAATGGATTTACAGGTGAGCACTTTAGGATGTAGCAGTGCTGTACAGGCAGTTTATCCTATGCAGTGAAGCCAGCATTCTCGTTCACATTCTTCATGGAGAGGTGGAGTCTTTGATATTTTGGTCTACATTATTGTATCTTCTGAATAAGATGATCATCATCTTATTTTCTGTAAGAAATTACAGGTAAACAACTTTGCACAGGAGCAACACAATAATTCGGTTGGATCCTGCAGAAAATGTGTGTATTCAGATGGCTGAAATCAACTCACTACACCAGCCAGAGTGAACCGAGTGCCAGCCTCTGCTGATCTAGGTTGTTAAGGGTTTCGTTGCATGGGGTGACTGTATTGGGCTAACGTGCATCACCAGCATCCTGGTTTTCCCCTTACTGTGTTTAACTATTGAAAATAACCGAACATGTTGCAAACAACCCTGTGCATCTTGTTCTACACTCGGACAGGTGTTCTGTTTAAATGTTACCTTGTCAGGTTCTTCCATGCAAAGCAATTACCCATCCATGTTAATACACACACTTAATTCTTTCTCTCTTACTCTTTAGTGAAATCTGTTTAGTCTTATTAGTGCTTGTGTGTACTTTGGTGTGTTCTCAAGCCTATGACAATTATGAACGACCAGATGGCACTGCACACGTTTTTAGCTTGAATGATAAACACTTAAAAAGCCATTGTAGCGTGGCTAGCCAGGCAGCATAGCTACCTCCTCAGCAGGAAAGACAGTAATCTTGGCTTGTAACGAAGCTGAAGTCAAACTTTAACTGTAAAGCGTATTAGTATTTGAAGGAACTCCAAAGCCCTTGTGTGATGTTTAGCTGCTTAAAACTTTTGGTAGTTTTCCTACAGTTTTGCCCATTAAAAGCAGTTAATTGGCTTTTCTATGCTGTTTACTCATTCTGAAAGACTTAAAATATTCTAATGATGTCCCTTTTAAGAAAACAAACAAACGACGACAGCAACAAAAAAAATCCATCCCACCTTTTATCTCTATTCCAGGCTATACAAGCTGTAAAAAAACAACCACAACAAAAAAATTAAGTCTTCTGTAATTCTGGATTTGAACACAGATATTCAGAATGGTGCTACAAACTAGTTCATTTTCTGACTATTCAGTCTTTCATAACAATATAAATTTAGGAGATAATGTCAGTGGAACAGAAAATTATCTCAGGTTATAACAATATAAATTTAGGAGATAATGTCAGTGGAACAGAAAATTATCTCAGGTTAATAAGTGCCTCCTGCTACTTAAATGTCAGGGCAAAGACGAAGATTTTATGCATAATAAAAGTTGAGGATATTTCAAATCCATTGAGTAGTGAGAAACAGTGGTCATTTCTGACAATTACTTTTACCATTCATGTAACCACTTTGCAACAAACTGATACCTGAACTCATTTAAATCCTTATCATAATACAATAAGGGACTAAAACGCTTTGTCCCTATCACTTTATAATTAAAGGTTAAATGTGAAATAGAATATCGGAGACCTATTTCAAAAAGACTTAAGTACTCTTGAGGTCTTTGCTTAAATAGTAACCACATATTGGGACCAGCCTGCAATAAAGCAGTTTATGTACTCTGAAGGAGGGGAAAAAAAAAAGGGGGGTGGGAAGGGCAACAACAATGACAGAAGAGGCCCCCACCTGAAATCCCTGGTATTACAATGTCAAACAGAGCTCTTAATCAGCACCTACTAAGCATCCAAAAAGATTATAAAGATGGTGAGGGGAAGAAGGAACGATCACATCAAGACAGTTTATATCTAAAAATGGATGCTTGCTCATG
>WAAD01024169.1:0-12753 GCA_013389945.1 Fregata magnificens | reverse complement strand
AATGATTGTGAATTAAAATAATATCAATAATTAGCCTTTTACTATTGAGTGTGTTACGTGCTGTACCAGTGTCAGAAATCATTGTGAAATATCCCTAAGAATATTCTGAACCGAGTATTAACTTTGGCAGCAGGGGTGGCGCTCAAGATTTGGTCTTCTTAGCAAAGCCTGGCTTCACCCCATAACTCGAACCCTCTTAGAATGGGACACCTGTTATCAGGGACCTAACAGAACTGTTGACAGAAGAACAGGAAGAAATACTGACTAACCATGCAACTGATAAAAACTTTTTGGAATAATAACACTTTGGGTCACAAAAATAATAGGTGCATAGCAAAAGCCTCACCAGGTTTTTTATCATAACAGAACTATCTCAATATTGCATTTGTGGTATTGGATTTTTGCTACCCAGTATTGGCTCTGTGTTGCTCATTTTTATTTCTTGAGAGAGAAATGGAAAGTAATAGTCTGCTGCTGTATGTTCTGTGTTCTTCTGTATAAAACTGCTTGCTAGGAATTGCACAGAGTGGACTTAAGCTCTCACAGGGTGATGTATGCAAGGAGCTGCAGAACCTCTGCTTGCTTGTTATTTTGAAAACAAGTAGAATTGATTGTTCTGTGAAGTCGGTCTCAATTCATTCTCAAGCAGCAGACAATCACTACACAGAATATGGTTAAACATTTCTTCTAGTGGTCTTTAATGCCAAAAGCAACTGTACAAATGGTTATTTAGGCATGTTTCACTGCTGTGAAAACTGTAATTTTTCCTTTTTCGTGGTATCGTGTTCATGTTTTCATGAATTGCATCATTTTAATGCATGCAGGAGTTTGTACTGTGCAAAGCGGGCTTCTCTGTGATTCAAGTAGTTGTAACAATATTTAAATTACGTATAAGGTACCATATTTCAGCTGCTGATATGATCATTTATGACTAACCTATTACAATTTGTTAGCACAGAACTGACCTTTTTCTTGTAAGCAAAGGGCACATTTTACAGCTTCCTGAACATGTCTTATCTACTTAGAAGGTTTTACAGAAAAGTAAGATGTAGTGACATTTAGTTTCATTCTAGTTCACTGCCATTAACCTCCTCCTACTGACTTTTACATAGTTGTGTGTAGTGCTTTATCAAGAGAGCGCAAATTAAGCTTCTCTGCGTTTCAATCTGAAGCCTGTTACCATGCTACATCTTACAGACCTGCAACATTTGAATACTTAATGATACACTTTATGTGTTCCTGCCTATGACACGCATTTACACAACCACTTGCAAAACACAGCTTCATCAAGTAAATGATGACATTTCTTCATTGCTCTGAAACATCATTCTCTTAAATACCTGTTGACTTCCCATGAGGAGTCTTTGCTGATTGGCCTACATCCATGTGCTTGCTTGTACACGGAGAGCTAGATAGGAAACCAGTTTACATGGCTAGGTTCTTTTGAATATTCATATTTCACTTGGTTTGCTTTTCCATTTATGCCATGCCGTGCTATTTAGTATGCTCAGTGCTTTGGTTTGCACCCCATGGATCAATTCAGCTATGAAGTTAACAAAGTATGGAAGGTTTCTGTGAGCACATACTGAACCATGAATTTTCTATACTTTTCTTTCCAGCGTGTTTAATGGATTTGGACATAAAATCTAAGGCATTTCACAGGCTGTTTGATATGTATGGGAAAGCACAGTTCAAAATGAGGTTTTCCTTTCAGTTAATTTAATGTTTGGAGTCTGTCAGATTTACTGAAAGATGGGTAGTTATACTGTGTCAGTAACAAAGGAATCATATCATCCCTCCTCCACCCCTATGGTTAGCCTTCCTTGAATGTGTTCATTAAACTGATAAATGGTTTCCAGCAGGGAACATTAGAAATGCTCCAGACTAAGAGAAAATAAAGTCAGAACCACATAAAAAGCCGTCTAAAGCAGATTGGGAGTCACCTCAAGTTTTAATTATTGCTTTGGATCGGTATGCTTTTCTGGTGTTACTACAGTTTCCAGTATTTGACAATGTTGATGGATTTTGAAATAATAGCAGCAGCAGATGCAAATTCAATCCAAATATGAATTATTCACTGCCAAATATGTATTAGTCCTTACTTATTAGCACTCACTAATGTATTGCTGGATAAGAATGTTTCAGATTTCAGTCTTATTCAGACAAAGAGCTTTTTGCTAAACAATTAATATGCAATGTGCAATGCCATTCCTGTAATGGGTGAGAGCTTGCAGAGGACTGTCATTTCTTTTGAATACTTTTTTGTCCTTTCAAGACATCTGTCTTGAAGTATTTTGAACTTGTGTTTGCACTACAAAGCTAAAATAACATGAATTTATATTTGAGTTCAGGCAATTAATTAAGCCTGTCTCTTTTGCCATGTGGTATGGCACTGATCCTTGGGCCAAATTGTGTGTGTTTGATTTATTCACAAAGAGGCTTATCCTTGNTTTTCAGCTGGGTTATGCTGTGTGGGTAACTATTAATGTCCATAGCATGTTTCTTTTTACCCATATGAGACTTGTTAAATGAACACACTTAGTGGCTGGTTTAGAGCGTAAATTCATACTACTATTTCAAAAGACCAGCCCAGCAAGTAAGGGAATAAAAGTAAGAACACTAAAGATATAAAAGCTGAGAACCTGTATGGCAACAGCTCTGGTTTTTGTCTCCAGAGAAACAGAATTTAGTAGTGTGTAAGTGGTGCAAATGCAACATTAAATAAAGAGGGCAGGCAAACGTTTATTTATATATATTTGTCATTTAAGTATTTTGTGTCACTAAAAGAATGAGCTTGATTTCTGAAGACTCGTCTTGAAGCAGAAGTTCTTTATTTATGCATATAGGAGGAAAGAGATGGATTTCTATGGAAGCATTTATTTATTTGCTCCCTTTTGATTAGGGGCAATGACCAGGTCCTTCCATAAATTTTGCATGAGAAATTTTGCTTTCTACAGTGCTTTGGTAAAAATGAGATTGCAGCAGATATCACCTTGATAAGTGGCTAAAATAATTTTGCACAACATAGTGAGATCTGGCAGCTAATGTGTAGTTTAATATGTAATACATTGGACACATTGCTTATTAAAATTTTCTGTGGCTAAATTTGAAAGGGAGTAGAAAATTTTATGGTCACATATTAATAAATCTGTATATAGATCAATAAAGATGAATCAGGTAAGATGTTTTCCTACTGTGTACAGAATTGTATAGCTTGCTTGGTATTGCTTGCTCTTTTCATGTCAAAAGGAGAAGTAAATGGTATTTCTGTCCAACCTTATGTATGGTCTGTAACATTAGTTTCTCCTGAAACAACTCTGTATGTCTGAATTAGATTTTCCTCCAGTGAGTTATTTTTATTATATGGGAGATACAGGTCAAGAAAGATTAAGAAACTGAACACAAACTGGTAGTTACGACACTGATTTGGAACATGGGAGTAGAGTTTCCTGGCTTGCCAGGCCAAAAGCAAAGGTATGAAAGCATCTCAGATGAATGAAGGGGCAGATGGGTGGTTTTTCTTCTTCATTTGACCAGAACTTCTGTAGTAGAATAGAGAAGTCTCTTACACTGGGAAGCACGTTTTGCTAAGATTAGGCCATTTTTAGAGTTGTCATTTTCAGGCTTGTTGCTAGAATAAGGCACTCTTGAGCATATTGCTTTTGCAGGTGAATAAATTGGAGCTTTATTATACTGCAGAGCTGTTAGCCTTATCGCATCAGTGCAGATATCCTTCAGATAGGTAGGCATTTAGACCCCACTTAAATGGTTACAATTATATCAAGAATGAAAGGGGGAAGATTGGTTTTAGTATTTGGAAATTCTGATGTTGAATTGGGAAGACATAAAAAGACTCCAGAGCTTAGAATGTAAACTTACGGATTATATATGAATGTATATCGCTTTTTCTGCTTAAAGATCTACCTATATCTTACTGCATAGTTATCCTTAGCCAAAGATAAAAGATAAGACAGTTTCTCTCTTCTCTCTCTTTAAAAATATTTACATTAACATGTCTGAGATGGGGTTTGCACTGTATTTACATTTCTGGAAGACTAGAAAGTATGATGTTCCTACTAGACAGTTGGTTTCTTTTATACTTTTTATGGCCCAATTTCAAATAAATAGCATTTTTTATTCAGTACTCGGATGTCACAGAAATAATCAAAGGATTAGTTTAGTTGAAAGATTAACACCAAGAACTACAGTAGACTGCATTTGTGCCAGTTGTAAAATTGAAAAATTGTTGAAGAGTGTAGCAGAGAGCACAATGGTGTGTACTTTATGCAGAAAAACAGAGGACATAGCTGAGAAAGAAAAATACACGTGGGCTGGTGATTTTGGCTGTTAGAAGTAGTAAACAGTTGGTAAAAAGTCTTCCAAAAGAAATAGCAGAGGTTGCGTCTTCTTTTACTCATTTTACTTTTAAATTTTTAATTACTTTTTTATATCTTTGGTTTAAGATGTGTGTTTATTTTTCATTCTAGTGTCCTCACCCCTGGTTCAGGCATAAGCACTTTAGTTATCATCGTGCATTCACCATGTTAATCTCTCGACTGTAAGCTAACTTTTGACTGTTCTGTACTTGAGTCATTGTACTTCTGACTGTTGCTTTAGACACTTTTATTTGAGGACACGTAGCACTGAAATGCTGTTTTTTCTTTTCTGGTATATTAAGACAGCGATCAGCTAGCTATGTAGATCGTTTTCGTAACTGAATCACAGGTTGCCATCTCTTTAAGGTAAAAGTATATTTATTTTCAGAAGATACATCTCTGTCATCTGAGTGAGTATTTTATAGAGTACTTTGAATATTCTGAACTACAACCCACTGACACACAGCTGTGTAAATAAAGTACTTGTCTAGCTGACTCCTGATACTAAGAAAAGGTTTTGTATCTGTGATGGAAGCACACATCCTTTTGGATAGGAGATGTGCTGGAATGCGATGTGTAGGGGTCATGCATATGAAGATAGAAATTTTCTCAGCGCAGAATTTTGAAGGCTCTTCTCATCATAGTAGATGTTATTACAGGGTTCAGTTTTTCGACTCTTCCAGCTGACTCCAGAGGAGTTGTAAATGTTTTGTGCTACAGCTGGTTCACACAATTAGCATTTGAAGGCAGGACTTAGAATATCCTGATACAGAAAAGAAGAAGAGCAGGCATCGTGCTTGACCAACCTAGCAGCCTCCTACAATAAAATGACTAGCTCAGAGAATGAGGAGAGAGCAGTGGATGTTTTTGATCTCGGCTTTAGCAATACTTCAGCACTGTGCACTGTCTCCCATAACCTCCTTATGGACAGATTGATAAAGTATATACTAGATAAGTGAACAGTGAGATGGACTGAAAGCAGGCTGAACTGTCAAGCACAAAGGGTTGTCATCGGCAGGATGAAGTGCATCTGGAGGCCGGTCACTAGTGACATATCCCAGTATCAATACTGGGGCCAAAACTGTTAAACGCTTTCATTAGTCACCTCAATGGAGGGTACGGGATGCACCCTCTGCAAATTCACAGGTGATAGAAAGCTGGGAGGAGTTGTTGATAGATCAGATGGTTGCCTGCACAGACCAGATGTGGACTGACAGGAACCTCCTGAAGTCTAACAGAGAAGTCTGAAGTCCTGCACCTGGGGAGGACTAACCCCATGCACGAGTACAGATTCAGGCTGACCAGGTAGAAAGCAACTTTGCAGAAAAGGAGCCAGGGTTCTTGGTGGATGTGAAGTTCAACATGACCCACCAATGCACACTCATGGCTGTCATGGTTTAACCCCAGCTGGCCACTAAGCACCACACAGCTGCTTCCTCATCCTCCCTCCCACCACCGTTGGGGCGGGGGGGGGAGTAAAACATGTGGGTTGAGATAAAGACAGTTTAATAAGTAAAGCAAAAGCCACACACACAAGCAAAGCAGAACAAGGATTTCGTTCACTCCTTCCCATCGGCAGGCGGGTGTTCAGCCATCTCCAGGAAAGCAGGGCTCCATCATGCATAATGGTTACTTGGGAAGACAAACGCTCTAACTCTGAACGTCCCCCCCTTCCTCATTCTTCCCCCAGCTTTATATGCTGAGCGTGACACCATATGGTGTGGGATATCCCTCTGGTCAGTTGGGGTCAGCTGTCCCGGCTGTGTCCCCTCCCAACTCCTTGTGCCCCCCCCAGCCTGCTCACTGGTGGGGTGGGGTGAGAAGCAGAGACGGCCTTGGCTCTGTGTAAGCACTGATCAGCAGTAATGAAAACATCTCTGTATTATCAACATTGTTTCCAGCACAAATCCAAACCGTAGCCCCATACTAGCCTCTACGAAGAAAATTAACTCTACCCCAGCCAAAACCAGCACAACGGCAAAGGAGGTCTATAGCATCCTGTGCATTAGGAAAAGCATAGCCCGCAGGTTGAGGGAGGTGTTCTTTCCCCTCTGTGCATCCCTGTTGAGACAGATATGGAGTGCTTTGTCCACTTCTTTGCTCTTCAGTACAAAATAAACACTGGGATGAGTCCAGCAAAGGGCCGCAAACTTGATCAAGGTCTTGGAGAATCTGTCATAAGAGGAGAGATGGAAGGAGAGAGCTTGCAGTGCTTGGCCTGGAGAAGAGGAGCCTCAGAGTGGGGGGTGGGGAGGGGACTTAGATTTTATATATGTGTATAAAATACGCACTTTGATAAATACCTGATGGAAGGGAGGAAGGAAGACAGAGCCACACTCTTCTTCCCATTGTGCCTAGTGAATGGACAAGATGCAATGGACACAAATAGAAGCACAAGAAATTCCATTTAAACATAAGCTTTTTCACAATGAGAGTGGTCAAACACTGGAAGAGGTTGCCTGGAGAGGTTGTGGAGTCTCTGTCTTCACAGATACTCAAAACCCAAGTGGACGATATCCTTAGCAAGCTGCTCTAGGGGACCCCGCTCTGACTAGGGGGGCTTGGACTCAGTGGTCTCCAGCACTTCTGTGGTTCTGTAATTCTGCTATGGAGTCTGGGTAGACTCTTTGATGCCAGCATGTTAGTTAACGGAGCTGCTGTTCCTTTTCAGTTTCTGTCTGTCGTTAATGATGGTACTGCTGACCCTAGTCAGAATTAACAGTTTGTTGAGATGATTACTTCATCTCCCACACTTTGAATTTCATTGTTTTTGTGATAGTGTCTACACAAGGGAAGTTTCCATTCTGCCATAGAGGAATGCCAAGATGACTCTTTATCAAGGTTCACATATTTACTCTAAAAGCTGCTGATAGAGCAGCTTGTAGCTCTGTTAAGTTGTTTAGTTGGAGGCACCAAAAGAATATAGTGAATCATTTTATAATCTGTAGTTACAACAAGCGTGTAATGAGAAGAATCCTTTGTCCTGTATGAGGGACAGATTTAACTGGCTAAAAATCTCTGAGAATCTGCTTGGTATCACGGTTAAAAGTATCTGCTTTTTCTGACCAGTACTAAAGTGTAGCAGGCTTCAGATTCCATCAGTTAGCCAATCTTGATTTTACATGTCCAGTGTAATTAAAATAAGATTCTTAAAACAGCCAAGGAAGCTTAAGAGTTAATACTATAGATATAAAATTCCTGGTATTTTTTTTTTTCTTGAATGCTGTTACTGCAGAAAGCTTCAGGAGTTATCTGAACTGATGTTGTTTTCAAAAGCAGAATGTGCCCTTTAAAACAAATCAAGGGCACGTCTGAACTCTTAAATTCTTTTGAGTTATTACTGTTGGAAAAGAGGTCAGATTAACTGGAAGATGTCTCCACTGGAGTTCTGAAACCTTGGCTAGTTTCTCACTTCAGACCTGCTTTAGAATAGTGATATACAAAGAAATAAAAGGAATTTCAGGGTTTTTGTTCTTTTTTTCTGAAGGATGATATGACCTTTTCAGGGAAAGAAGTCTACAATGCCTGAAGTCACACTATATCCACAAACAACTGTAAAAATAATGGCTTACCATGTTTTCTTTAATTTCCAGTCTGAATAGGTTGAAGATTGTGTTTAATGTGAGTGTTATACTTGAATATTTAAGTAAAAATGTGTATTGTAATTAAACACTCATCCCTTTCTCTTGTGCCATGAGGTATAAGTTATGATAAAATATTCATTAATAATTAAGTTACAGAGCCAAAGAAAGAATGATTCTGGGTAAACCAAGCAGTTAATCTCATTGCAGTAATACATCGTAATTGTAATTTTAAATATGGTCTCTGAAGGCTGTGTGTCCTTAGCCCAGTAGAGACAAAGGCGTAAGTTGGGAAGATGCCAAAGACCTTCCTTTTTCTCAAGGGCCATCAGGTCCCAGGAAGACGTAGCCTGGCTGTGGCATAGGACTAGAACTGATGGTCTGTATCTGGGCAACAAACTTGTCCAGAGCTTCACTTCTCCCATCTCTCACAGGAAATGGTGTTTTGGCATTAAAGGGTGAGTCCATAGTAAGCAAATCCTTACAGATAACAGAAGATACAGGCAAGTATCTCTCCTCTCTGTAGAAAAACTGGTGGTCTTCCAGAAACGGTCACAGGAGGAGAAGAATTCCTGAGAGTTCAGAAATTGCAATGGATTTTCTGACTGTTATTTGAGCAAAGATGAAACTTAAGGGGAAGAAAACCCATAAGGTTGGCTGTAGTTTTGAGTCTTCAGGCGAAGAGTCATTGAAGTCTGAATTAAAACCTATGCTGAAGAAGGGCAATCTGAACTAAACCAGATAATTAGCTCTTTCTATTTAATTGTTGCAGCTGGCAATTTCAGAGGAGGGAGTATCACCTCGTGGCAATGTGATGTAATAGTCTCTCTAAAAATAGGTAAGGTTACAAAAAAAGGGGGTTTACTGAATGTAAATGCCTGACTCCCTGATACCTCTGAATTAGCTTGAAAACAAGCAGAATAGGATGAATCATTAATTGGTAACCCAATAGATCTGTTGTGTATGACCCATAATCTTAGCCAAGATGTCAGCAACTGTTTTGTTATATACATATATGAAATTATATTTAGAAATTAGTGTTGAAAAGGCAGGTACGCTGTCAGGTGGTTTGTCTGTCACTGTGCCTTGAAGTTGTCTCGTTGCTGACTAGCACTGGCTTTTTCTTTGTCAAATTTTTTAAGGTAGGGTATATGTTCAGCAACAAAAAGGATAGTAAAGATGACGAGTAACAAAGATTATTGGACTAGGTAGCATTGCTTTACATCAGAAAATTAGATTACTGTACCTAGGGCTGGTCAGATATTTTTCAGCAGAACGGTATTTTCTTTTGGGAAGTGTGGATTTTGTTGAGTTTGAAGTTTTTTCTTTGAAACATCGTGGCTTAGAGAACTTTTATTGTACAAGGCCCTGGGAATTCTGGTTCATACCAAGTTCTTGAGGCAAACCTATCTAAGAGAGGCAATTGTGAAAAATAAGGAGTTTAAAGGGTAGCACAAATCATCCTGAAAAACTGAGCTAAAGAAGTAGCAAAAATTTTCTGGGAAAGGGGTCTTAATCTTTTCTACCACATCCATTTCTAGACTTTTAAAGATTATTTTAATTGTTATTAACTAGCTAGCTGTGTATGGAGGTGAGTGGTACACAAATTTTCATGTTTGGATCATTGCATTACCTCATGTTTCTCTAGAACGGAACAAATGAATCTTGGGGTTTCTAACAGTTTTCCTCTTTGTTATTTTTATGTACTGGGCAGAAAATGGGAGTTGGAAACCTGTTGCTAAATATACCTCTGAAGTCAATGTAGATATTTTACAAGTTCCAGTGCTTGCTGGTAAGCTTTCTGTTGTAGGTGGAAATAGTATCTGTAAAGAATTATGGGAAGAATTATCAGAGCTGTGGAATAGTGTTTGTGCATGGAAAGTGAATTGACAGGCTCTCACAGCTCCATTACAAGGATGACGGAGAGTTTTGAGTGATGTATACAAGATTGAGTATGTGTTGAAAATATGAATAAGGAACTGAAGATGACCATTTTTGAGAATACAAGAATTTAAGAGCACCTATTGGATTTACTAGACATCTAAACAAATTTATCTAGAACAAAAAAAAGGGAATATATTTTTGTCCACACAGTATTAAATTGTAGTACTCAGTGTCATGGTATATTATAAAGTAATCTTAAGTGATAATTAAACAAGGAGCTAAAACCATTTGTGGATATTAAATATAATGCCTAGATGCATTTTATGACTAAATAAAACTTGAAAGTGTAAATCGTTGAAAACAGAGCGATCATACATATACGCTTGTTTCTAATTCTCCTTTATAGATGTTTTTCAAGTTCTGCTACCAAAATACACCTTTCATCTGCCCTGATGTGGCAGCACTTAGGTTTGTGGAGGGTGTATATGTTTGTCCATATATGTGTACACGTGTGTGTATATATAAACAGTTGTAGACATAGCTGTTTTATAATTTCCATTTTAAATAACACCTTCACGTGAGTAGTGGCTCTACATACCTCTGTAGATACATTCTTCTAGCTTACTATCGGTTGTCAAAAATTGAAAAAGACGGGATCTTTTTATAGCTATGGTTGCTATTCAGAGTAACGTTAATTCTAATAAATTGGTCTGTTGGTAGAAGGGCTTGTAATTGAAAGGCTATTAACTGTGTCTGTTAGGTTTGGTGTTTTGCCTGGTAGATAGTCTGCTTTTTAAATCTTCCTTTTGCTATTCACGAAGAAAATTTCTAGTTTTGCTGTGATTTCTGTAGAAAATGTTTACTTTGCCCTATTTTAACACCATGTTGTTAGAACGTTTTTTACTTAGTACAGGCAAATGCTGTTCTAAAGTATTTTTATTTAATAACACAGAAACTAAACAAAGATTTTCTTTTTAAGATCCCCAAATAATTCTAATTTCAACAGTTTTCCCTCCTTAAGTGATTTGATGAGGATTGTGATGCTTAACAGGGGTCAGAATATATTACCTGACCAATATACCTGGACAATGTTTACAGAGCCTATATTTTAAGAACTGTTTTCACTGAATTGCCTGGTTTTACTTTAATGAATGGAATGGATCCAAATTTTAATAAATGGCAAGTAATTAAAACCTAATTAAAACCTTTTGGTTTATCATGCATTTTAAAGAGGTAGGGAAATGAAAGAAGAAATAGCAGTGAAAAATAACTGACAGCTGATGTTTTAATCTCTATTGTGAGGTAGTAGAAGAAAGAAACCGTGAACAAAGAAATGCTTCAAGACTTGAAAAGTAACAAAATACAGAGGTAGTTTATTATATGAACAGGTTATGTCACTGTTTGGAAACAAATATGTGTTATAGGTAGAAGGAAGCTGTCTTCGTGTGAAGCTTTCTCAAATCAAGTTGTGTCCTCCTCAGTCCAAATCAAAGTTACAAATTTGGGACATGTAGTCAGGACAGAAGATGGTCAGACTATCACGTAGAGAAACCTTCATGACCGTGCAGGTAGGAGAAATAAAAGGAAATTCAATACTATAACATGTACATAGGTAATAAAGGTCATATATGTAAGGAATGAAGACTGTCAGTAATAATGGATGAGAAGGCTGCTGACTTGATGTGATCACTATGGGCTGTCAGTGTAATGCTGATAATAAAAAAAAAAATATTCTGAGAGGGAAATATTTATGCCACCTTATCTGGAATACTCCTTACAATTTGTATCAGCTATATTAAAGAAAGGATTACTTTTGGCTGGCATATATTTATGACTAAATGATCAGAAGGCATATTATATGGAGCAGCAGTTATAAGAGTAGAATGAAGGAGCCTGATATTGTATGGTTGTTATTGACAAAATTATTATAAGGATATTATTGAGCTGCATAATATATAGAAAGAAGAGAAGAGGGAATAAACATCGCAGTGAAAAGCTTTTTCAGCACATGAACAAATAGGAGTGAACTGGCTATATCAATACGCTGGAAATGAGAAGTGACCTAAATGTCTTAATTTCTGCAAGTGGGTCAGAAAACTTAAATATTTTTAAGATGACATTCAATTAATTATGAACAAAGACTAAATTCAATTCAAGTTTTTGTCTCTGAATAAGTGGAAGAATGTCAGAAATAGCCCTTCGTTCCCAGTAAGCTGAAGTAATCCTGTCCCAAGAACCTCCATCTCCTGTTCAGCAGCGTAAATCCACAAGAAGGTTTGAAAAGAACAACCACTTATGAGACTGATATGTGGGTTTTTTGAATGATGTAATGTCTCATACATTTGTCCAGTTACCTCTCCCTTGAAAGTAAGTTAGGCACTCACAGTCTCGCTGAAGAGTGAACGTTGTATTTATAGCAGATTTTTCTCAGTTATTATGCAGATTGATGCTTATTGAAGCAAGCTTTTGATAGCTTCAAATCTACAGTAGCAGATCATAGAAGCAAAATGCAGTCTTTAAACTGTTGCAGTTATTTCTGTAGAACCTTTGTGGAGCATTGGTAAGCCCAAATATTATTAAAGCAAAACTTTGAGCCAGTGTAATCTTAGACTTGGATCTTGACAAGCTGTGAGTAGAGATAAGTAGACTTACTGAGCCCAGAAGTGGCTGAGTCAGGCCAGTGCACTTGCCCTTTTTACAGGTGAGAGATCAGGAATGCTTTTTTTTTTCTTCTTCTTCTCCAAAGAATGCCTCATCTTCCACTGATTGCTATTTATCACTACCAGAGATAATCTACTGGGAAATAGGAAGACTTGAGGAAGGATTCCTAAACTACTGGTTGCTTACAGTCATCTGAATCAAAAATTGTCTCCAATCCCCCCTCTCTTCTCAAACTTTCTATTCCCTGGGAC
>WAAD01024168.1:119404-181362 GCA_013389945.1 Fregata magnificens | reverse complement strand
TTAATGATTCTGTGATTCTATGATTCTATGATCTCCCCTCTGGAAGCAGCAGCTCTTTTACATTCCAATATACCTCAAGTTTGCTCCTGTTTGCCTGAAAGCATGCTTATGGGTTACTGAGTTCTGTGTAAAAGTTATAATATATAACCAAGCAAACTTAATGGCTGCCATCTTAGTCTCTTAGAAACTGCAGTGACAAATCTTTTACAGCACCACTATGATAGGCACACCGTATTCAAAATAACAATTAAGCTTTACCTTTACCTAATAAATGGCAATATCTCAATGGCGTCAAGATTTAGACTATATCAGCCCTATGCACCTTAACATTTAATTGATACCCTCTATTGCTGAACTTTTGGAAAGTCCCTGTGACTGGGAAAATCAGATGGTTAGGGAAAGCATTGTCCATTCTTAAGGCTAAAGCGATGGACGAACCCACAAAAGGTCTCGGTTATATAAGCTGCTCAGTCATAGATCTCCTTTGAGCTTGGACAAATTGCAGAACATCTCAACCTTTCAGGGCTTCAACAATGTCTAAAATTTCCATGGAAATCTGTCAGACGAACATACATGGAGAAACAATTCTGGGACCTACAGGTGTGACTTTAAGTAATGTGATGTTTTGCCGTGTTGTAGATTTGTGGCTTGGATACCAGTAATCAGGCTGATATGACAGACAATTGGTTAAGATATTGCTCTTTCTATACCACTTATTTGGTAGCAAATAAGTGCAGTTAATTGCATTGTGTATGCACGCTTGTTTGAGCAAGGAAAATGCTATTTATTCCATGTTTGGACACATGAGCTTCTGTGTGCATAAGAGCATTTCTCTTCTTTTACACTGCTCTGCTAACTTATTACGAGGTCCTCTCTTTGCAATGCATTTGACAGCAAAGACTTGATAACTGTTATTAGTGCTCAGCTACCTTGGAATTGTGCTGGGATGTTACAAATGTACCTTAGTCCCTGGGAAAGTTATTGCAACAGTGTGCTTCCTGGTCCATATCTAAGGAAAAATTATCTTACCTTTACATAACCCTCACCTTTCAATTCTTGGATTTTGAAATAGGTATTTCCTAGGTAGATATCTGTGTATTTACAATATCTATTTTCATATGAAGCTCTCCATTATTTAAATTCTTAATTACTCATTTAACTGCAGTGCCTTCCTGTTCTCATTTCCAAAGTGTCATAGTGTGATGCAGCTGAATGGCAAGAAATCTTCCCTGTCAGCTCTCCTTTGGCTGGAGAAAGACATGTTAGGATGATATGGTTTCATGTGCTGCAGCTGGCAATCTGAGTTTGGGGCAGATGATGAGCACTGGGTACCGTTCGCTTGCATGGCTGATATGGGGCTGGGGCAGACTCCTTGCTGTTGCAGGTCACTGTCCAAAGGGGAGGAAGATCTCTGAACGGAGATGAATGCCAGAGAAGTACAGGGGCTGTTTGCTTCCTGCTAACAAAGCTGACAGTTGCTGATTGTTAGTACTGCTGTGGACTAGCATTGAATGCGTTCCTTTGTAAAAGGTGAAAGGGGGCTCCCTCAAGACATCAGAGCACCGCATTGCCATTGCCTGTATTTTATGTTCCTCTTGAACACTGCCCTCTCTCCTGTGCTGTTGATTAGCTGAGGGACATGTTAACTCTGAATCCAAATGTAAGGGTAGCAAGAAAATCTTCTGGAGGCAGAGGTTTGAATTTGTAGTTGTTGCCACACTAAAGATTTGATGCTTATTGTTAGATTCTTTAGACGCTCTTATAGCACAATAAATACAGAGATATTTGCAGATGCAGAAGCGTATTTCCTACATGTTGCAAATTAAGATGTATATTCATAGCATCAAATCAATTTTTCTGTACTGTCTAAACCAAGTAATATTCATATAGTACAGAATTATATCAGAAAGTTCCATTTACTTCTTTCATACTTTAAAGAGATCCAGTCTATGTTTAAAGGAAGCAATAATGTTTAATTTAGTCAGAGTATGTCCCACTCCTTAGATATCCTTGCATTAAAGATCAGTATTATTGCTAATACAGGTTAGTCTTACAAAACTTGAAGGCAGCCATAAAAACTTTAATGTAAGATCAGGAATTTCAGCTCAGGAATAGCCTCTACTTTTGCAACATTAAGAAATATGGAGGGAATGGTGAGATCAGATCAGAAATTAGAGATTTCATCTGTTTTGTAATTTGCTGCTGATATCAGTTGGCAGGGAGATAATCATTAACAGGATTAATGCAGTAAAGATTATACCATCTATGTGATATTTTTTTGCTATTCCCCTAGCGTGACAACCTTTAACCAACTTTCCCTGGTGAACACCAATTTAGATAAAAGAGGATTGCAGGAAGTATTCTGAGGCAAGGGTCTATTTCTTTGTCAATCCACTTTTTTCTTCCTGATCTCTGATTTTGCAGTCTAAGGGCTCGCACGAGCTGCGTTCACGGCACTCATGGTATACAGCTGCTTTCTTGTAGTAATGGCCTGGCACAGAGGCAAGGCTTCTTATCATCAATTGTGGGTTGATCTAAAAAGCTGGAAGCCTGATCATAGTGGTATGAAAGGGTCGGAGAACAAATTACAGGCAAATATTCTTGTTTGTGGTTCCAGGGACCTCAGTGAAAAACATTCTGCTTATCTTCAAAGGGGTTATTAGCAGCTGCTCAGCTTCCACGTCTTCAGTAGGTATCCCAGACGTAATGGACTCATAGTGGGATCCCATTGAAACAAGCAGTTCTGTGACCTTGCTAGGAAAGAACTAGGTCCTCTAAACATTGAAGAGGAGCCAACAACTAACAGTGTACTGTCACTGATTTTTTTTTCCTGAGCTTGCCAAAAATTCAGTGACAACAGTCCCATTGACTTTAAGAGAAAGATTCAAGAAACCCTTGTTCAGAGAGGTCTTTATCACAAGTACTAAAGCTACTTCAGTCGGGGGAGCCTTGTGTGTCTGAAACTTGCATGTTTCCCCTACAAAGAAGAATTTTAACACCATTTAAAACTTGGTTCTTTTCCTCATGTCACTAGTCTTAAATTCAGACACAATGTAAGGAATTTTCTTCTTGTCATGTATGTGGAAAGAGGTGCTGGTAAGCAAGATGTAATATTGCCTTAACGTCTCCTCACAGGACTGGAACAGAGAAGGACCTGGACAACAAATGGTGTTTTATCTTTAAGTCTCTGTAAATTCTCCCCAAACTGGGATGAAGGGACTATTTTAACCTCATCCCTCCTTTTTTACCTTGTTTCATCTTCTGTGATTCCAAAGAATCTTATCTTAGTGGGATCTTTTCCTTATTATATCTCTTAATCTCTGGCCCATAAACCAGAAGATTGTAGTAAAGTCTAGTGAGGCTTTTAAAAGATTCAAAGGTTTGAATAATTATCAAAACATTCCATTCTTGCAACAAATTTTACAAACAGGCTTTTTCTAATACACTCCTAATCAGAAAACTAGGCCAGCTAACTTTGGTGTATTCCTAACGAGTTCTCTTAGCCTTCAGGCTGGGGGCAGGATCTATAATTCTTCTTGTTCTTGCTAATAACGATGACCCTGTTCAGTTATTTAAGAAGAAGGGGGTTCATCAGTACCTCAGAGCATCATCTCAGGGTAGTGGAGATGGCTCTGTTCATGTGTTTGACTTGTTGCTGTGATACAGGGAATACCTTACTAGTAGGAGACAGGCCTTCCTCAAATCAAAAAATGTAAACAGTCCAGAAGATATTTTTTTTTTATTGTTGAAATGCCAGGAATCCTTAATTCTGCCAAGGGTCCCTTGTCACAAGGAACTGAGAAGAGTTCTTGTGTATCCCCAGATATTGCCTGTTGAAGACGGTCTGACACTGTTTCCTAACAGTGCAGAGGCATAAGTGGTTAATGCTGTGCCCAGTACCAATCTACACCGGGTGGTCATGTAAGATATGAACATCTAAAACAGTGAATCTAAAAGGTGTACTACTACAATAACAGAAATGTTACATTTCTAACGCTCAGACTGCATGGAGTTTGTCACCCTCCATAGTGTCCTGGCCTTTAGATATGAAATTCCCTTGAAGACAACATGTGCTGTTAATGTGCAGTCATACAAATGAGATGACAATTTTCCTGAGTACTCTGAGAGGCCCAGAAAAAGCAAGATGCTGTTATCACAGATAACGTGTTTTCCTTCATATTATGACAGCAAGCATGTCCTCAAGCAATCCTGTATGGCATACAGTGGTGGTGACATAGTGACATACTCTGGCAGTCTACATGGCAGTACATACTTAGCTGTTGGAGCTCTTGTGGTTGGACTATACAGCCATAACCCTGGAGGCAGATTAATAAGAATGATTTGTAATAGTTATTGTGGCCACAACTATGAAGGATGGCACTGAGTTTTTCCTTACTACTCATGCAGAATAGAGCTGTCATAGACATTTTAGGTCAGTACACTCTGAATCTTATGTATCTTGCTATAATAATTGTAACATAAATGAAAATTTAAGAAACTGTTTTCCTTTGGTATTGTATGGCATTTGCATAATTATCACTGAAATTTGTGGCAGATTCAAACTGTCCAGTCTGTTTACATTACAGTGGAAAAGTATTTACTGATCTGTACAAATGTTACATTTGCACCTGTAACAGAAAATGCATAACTCTTCAGTTTGCTAATGAGAAAAATTATACATCTGGTTAAAGAAACTTTGTCAGAGGCAGACCTGGCATTTCCCATATCCCATTAATGTATGGATACACTTCTTTCCCCCCTGGAATTTCAGTCAACTGTGTAGAACATGTAGTTGAGGAAATTGAGTGGTGCCAGAATTTATACGAAGTATTAAACCCCAGGCTTCTGAGCCATTGGCTTATAATAGTCACAGTCTCATTTGGCTGGCCAAGTAACAAGTACAGCATTAATATGTGATTTAAAACTAGAAGAACAAATTAAATGGGGCATTGTCCTGCTCTTTAAAGGGCTGAACATTTGGGGCCTCAAAAACAGTGTCTGAGAGAGAAGGTGCTGAGCACCTGACAGGATTTGGCACCAGGACACTCAGCTCTCCATTGCAGCTGTTAAAACCCTAATTGATAAACTGGATGCAAACCTGCAATCAGACTCTGTGCAAAGCAGTTCATGTCCAGTTAGGTTTATTAGCTTAGCCTCAACAGAGATCAAATAAAGCAGCACTGGTCCAAAGCTGGCTTTGAGGGACCATAACCTCAAACCTGGGGGAACATGATGGAGCCATACCCAAAGGGCTCTTCGGAAGTCAGAACAAGTCCAGATGGATTTGATACGTCTGGGTTAGAGCTGGCCATGCTAGCTCTCAGCTGGTTTTGGGCAGAGCGATTCAGTGTCTTTGGCCTGTGCTCTTGTGTTAACTGCACAGGGGAAGAAACCTGAGGACTTGGCTCCCTGTCAGTCCAAAGAGTGGAGTGCTGGCTGCAACTCAGTCTTTTTGTCCTGCTGGATGCAGAAGGAAAACGATGCACTCTGTAACAGCCTTCTGCATTGCAAAAAGAAACTGAATTACAAGAATTAGCCTGAAGAGGCAAACATTCAAATATCAGGGTTCAGGTTCCAACCAACATGAGTCTGGCTTAGAAAATAGTGTTCTGAGATATGTTAGGTTCTCTTTGTCTTTGGAAACTTCCAGCTGTACTTGATGAAATTCCAGACTTGTCCCTTGAATTAGAAAGGCTACAGGTTTTCTTGTCATACAACTGAACTTGACATACCTGTTAGCAGGAGCTGGGGTGCTAAGTAATGCATCAGTATCTATCAGACTTGAAATAAAACCAGCACCGCATTCTTCTAAACAGATGACCCTGTAGAGTCCCAGACTTCTTGCTCTACTTATTGCCTTGAAACATTCATATGAAATCTTTAATTGGATAGGTCAAAGATAGTTATCAAAATGCCTTGCTCTATTAATACAGGAGGTGTGATAGAATCAGAAATGCTTCTCTGGCATTAAGCTACTTAAGAAAAACATTCTTGTTTAGATCTAGGGTTTTATTTTGTACCAATGTCTATGCTAAACTGAGGTGCTTAATCACTTCACTTTAACTCTGCATCATTTAAAATGATAACCTTAAGTATTTTTCCCCATTCATAATAGTGGCCTTCAAAGTAACAATTAATTCAAAATGTCCAAGAAGTGACTAAATGAACTGTGAAAAATGTCTTTGTATTAAATACACAGAAGGATGAAGCTGCTTCTTGGCCCCAAACACTTATTAATTTCCTTCCTTCCATGACTCTTTCCTTTAAGCAGCTACCTCATTCTAGCCATTAAAAGTCTAAGTGAATCATTAGTTCTTTTCTATACAAGAATCTATTATATTTGCCTTAAACTGTTCTTTCAGTTACCTGTGGAAAATCCCCAAATTTGTTTCTTCCTCTCTTGGGTAATGGGGCTTTTAAGTGCTCTCGTCATTTGCACACTACACCTCTATATTTTTATCTCTAAATGGTGCTGGTGAAAATGTGTATCATTCATAAGAATTGCCTCTGAAGCATTTTTCTGGGGTCAAGGCATTTCTCCTTTGTGGGCATATTCACACTAGGAACCTGTTTTATTTATGTTTTAAATCTTCCTTTGGAACTGAATTTGTTTTCTCAATACAGGTGCTGTTTGCATCCGTATTTGCCAGTGGCCAAGGTAACTTGGATATGTGTTTAAGCTGGAAAATTGACATAACCTTTAAAATCTTAGTCTAAGAAATTTTTGAAGAGGGATATAGCATTTTGGTTTGTGTCCTCTGTAGCTCAAACTGGAACTTCATGGTGTTAGGTCTCCTCTGCATTTCCTCAATTTAAAAAAAAAAATTTCAACTTTTACTCATCTGTGTAATAAACTGGAATGTTGTCTCAGTCATGGGCTGCGGCCAGAGACAATCTCCGTGGGGGAGGAAAAGATGTAAAGGTAGAAATTGGGCACCTGAAAGCATGGGGAGTGCCTCCTGCAACAGGGTTAGTGCAATAGGGTGGGAATTTTTTTCTGTTCTTTCTGCAAAGTGTTCAACTTTCAACCTTAATTTCCTACTTTGCTGTAAGCCCTCTGACATTTCTTCTACAAAACCTTCCCCTCCCTGGATGTGATTGACAGCTCCAAGCTTTTCCTGCAATGGAGGAATCCCGGGTCCAAGTTCTCTTCTCTTTCACATCCCAGATAAGTATCTTGATCACCTGTGACTTTAAAAGATCAGTATTTCCATAACCCTCCAAAGGAGGCTATGTGACAGCTGTGACTTGAACATGGATGAACAAATATCAAAATGCATTTCTGGGGGTTCAGCTTCTTTTTACAGCAGTGTGTCCTAAGGCTTCAGGGAAGGCTTCTGCCGAAGTCTGCCCAATAAATAAATTACTTTGTGCTGAGCACATTTACTTCAGATTCTCTAGTCAGTAGCAGGCTCTCCCCTCATGGCACAAAAGTCCTGGTGAAATTTAACCTTGAAAAAAGAAACTGACTTCTCTGGCTCAAGGGTATTGGGCCACTGAGGCAGAATATCTACGTATATAATTTTCTATGCAGCATACAAAGCTAGAGACGAAGAATGAATGCCATGAAAGGAGAAGAAAGTGTGATGATGAGCTCTGCACAGCGGATCCTGACGTGTCCAAGAAGATTAACAATCAACTCTTTGTTGGGGTGGGGAGCTGAGAGCGTGACCTGAGCACATACGAAATGTGTCCTGGTTTCAGCTGGGATAGAGTTAATTTTCATCCTAGTAGCTGGTATAGTGCTGTGTTTTGGATTTAGGATGAGAATAATGTTGATAACACACTGGTGTTTTAGTGGTTGCTAAATAGTGTTTTCACTAAGTCAAGGACTTTTCAGCTTCCCATGCTCTGCCAAGTGCACAAGAAGCTGGGAGGGAGCATAACCAGGACAGCTGACCCAAACTGGCCAAAGGGATATTCCATACCATATGACGTCATGCTGAGTATATAAGTTGGGGGGAGTTGGCCGGGGGGGCGGTGACCGCTGCTTGGGAACTGGCTTGGCATTGGTCAGTGGGTGGTGAGCAATTTCATCATGCATCACTTGCTTTGTATATTATTCTATTATTATTGTTATTATTAGTATTTCACTTTATTACAGGGCTCAGACTTAGATGCATACAGTACGCTTTCCAAAAATATGTGGCAACTGCTGTCTGAAAGCTTAGAAGTAAGCCTCCTCTGATTTGGCTGTGCTTGATTTATATTAGCGACCTAAGGACCTGACAGAAGAATTCCAGGTGCTCAGGGCTTTTCTTATTATCCTAAAATTTCCTCAATAGCATTTCATTGTAGGGGNTTTTTTTTTTTTTTTTTTTTTTTTTTTTACTTGGAAAGTTTTTCTTTTGGTTCATTTGTAGGGTCAATATTAATGCCATCTGATATGTAGACCCCAAAACAGAAGATATGGGAAGAAGCTAAATTATAAGATGAGGAAAGTGGAAAGCATTTTCAGCAAGTCCAGGTTCTAGAGAATTAAATTGCTCAGCTATGATCTGGGAAGCAAATTTATGCTCAGGTTACAGAGCAAGGTTTGGTTTAACAGCTCGTGTTGTAATTTTCCCACACCCTTTGGTCACAGAAATCAGATGCAGTTCTCTGCCTGCGGCATCAAACCAGACATGGTCTGAGATATCTGAGAGCGCTCACTGATGGAACTTTGTGGTGTGCAGAACAAATGTGTTTATACTGCTTGTGTCCCTCTTAACCAGAGAGTTACAAACAGCCAGGCTACATACAGCACTTTTTGGGAAGGGTGGTGAGGATGCTCTTGTCTCTCCATTAGTTGCTGGAGTGAAAAGTGCCTATACCTTTGAGGAGTTGACTGTCATAGAAGTCTAAGTAAGGTCTACCTTGAAAACATACAAACTTTTAAATTCAAATATCCCTTTCATCTGCTCTTGAAAGACTTTTTAATAACACTTTAATACATTTATTCCAAGTAGAGATCAAGTTTATATTTTTTCTAGAAAGGTTAACAGTAGAAAATGATGAAGAGCCCAGATTTACAATATTAATACACTGTTATTTTGCCTAAGATGCTGTTGTAGTTGTGCTAATATAGACTTGCCAAAATACTATACTACAGTCATAATAAACAGACAAAATAAATTTGGAGATACATAATGGTTTGAGTTCCCAAGTTAATGTTGTATGCATATGCATGTAGCATGTTTGCTTTTTTAAAATAATTTAAGTTCAGTCCTTTTCAGCATGATTCTAACTCATGGTACAAGTTAGCAAATTTCTACAAAAATTTGTCAGGGAGAATCCTATACAAATGTAAACCATTTACAGCTGTTCTGGGATGCTTAAGGCAAAATCCCTAATTACAAAAATTGCAAGAATGAAAGGATCTGAAAATAGTAATGACTTCGAGCTTAAGTTCAATGATTATTACCTCTCTGTCAATGAGTGAAATGTGTATAATCTACTACTAAAATGGAACAATTAAGTTTTACATCAAGGAGCATGTTCAGTTACCATTACCAATTAATTCCACAGCATTTTTCTCATTTCTGCTTAATTCAGTGAATACCATTATTTAAGCTTCCTAGCTTCTCAGATATTCAAAATACTTCATGGAAACAGTAGACACAGCTATTTCTTCCCTATAGTGCAATAAGCTGGCCTTGCACCCAAAAACCAAAGACAAGAAGGTTCAGTCACACTTTCAACAGGATCAAGCAGCTCTCTTTCCCAGCTGTCCGAGCAGGTCAGAGTACAGCAGCGTATGAGCTAGAGCACAGATTCTGGGTTGTCTTCCCTTGCTGAAGGGGTGCAGTGTGTGGTCACCCTACTGACTTGAAAGCAATTAATATTTTCATAATCTCACACTTATTACTACTTTTATTTTTTACATCAGCCCAAATTATGGGTGGGGTGTTATTGTGATGAAATCATGCAGGCATAATATGGATGTGCAGTAATATGATATTTATGGTGTAATTCAGGCTCCATTGACGAGTTATTAATTTAAAACGTCAGGAGGAATGCACCCCTGCTGTGAGATGAGGGCCACCTCTTACATGTGTTAAACTCGGTTTTCTTCTCTCCCTGCCTCCTCGAAAGCCAGCAGAAAGTCTGTGAATTCCTTTCAAATATAAATTGTGATGAAGACCCAGAGGCCAACATTGCTGTATTTTGTTTCTCAAGCTCAGGAGAGCACGGGAGCCCCTCTGGGCTGCTCTAATGCAGCCAGCAGCTTCAAAGTGCTGCCTGAGGTGAAAGTCTGCTGGACCTCAGCCTAGGGAGTGTGCCAAGTGGGACACACTGAACTAGAGTCACCCTGGCTCTGCCACCTCCTGGCTCTTCTGCCTGCTTCCGAGGCTCCAGGCACCGTGGTGGGCTGGGAATGGCAGCTCTACTGCCCTCCTTCCCCTCCTGACTGCTGGTCCTCCCTTGTTTCCTCTGTACACAGTGCCTGGAGGAGATTTCCACAGCCTGAACCGCTGCTTTTCCTCTGGGCAAGGGGTCAAGCCCTCGGCATGGGTAGCCTCACAGCCACCTTTTTTGTAGAAAAGTAGCTCAGAGCACAAACATACAATGGCCAAACCTATGAGGGCTTCTCCCTTGGCAGAGGGAAGGAACGGGGCACAAGCCCGAGCCAGCAGAGCCACCCTGCAGGGAACACCGCTCTCGGCACAGTGTAGACCTCTCCTGAGGCAGCATGGACTGGCACGAAGAGCCAGAGAGGCTCTGAGGAGAGATCTAGATGGCTTAAAACCACATGTGCCTTTCCCCAAGACCAGGACTCACCCTGGTGCAGTCCCAAGCTGACCCCATGCTGTGTCATCAGTTGTTTCTGTCATCCAAGAGCATTTTCTCAACATGCTGATGTTTCCATGCACTCATATCTGTGTTCTGAAAACCGGGACATCCTGCTGCACTGCCAGTCACCTGAACATGCAACCACACTTACTCTAAGAGATGTGCTTGCTGCTAAGTGCTTCCTCCTTGGCAGCAAAGCTAACTTTGTTTGAACTTGCTCTCTGGAGAGGTTGTCAAATAAATTCTTCCAGAGTGCATCTACCAAATCTCTCACTGAAGCCCTGCGTTACATGTCTATGGATCTGTGTGCTTCTATCCTTGCCTTATGTAGCTGACATGGACTTAGTTTGACCTGCAAGTGGCAGTATATGGCTTAAAATGCTTCCTTCTTCCATGGCTCTCTCGTCCAACTCGATGACATTCGGAGGGAAGGATAATCAGAGGGCTGACTGAATTCCCCTGACTAGGGGCTTACTTAAACGATCTTCTTGTCTGAATGGTGTCACGCAGCTCCATATTATTCCTAATACTGCTCAAGCACAGGAAAAGATTTTGAATTGCTTTCTTTTCTCAAGTTGTTTTAAAGCTGCTTTTTATAGTAGTCAAAAGATTTCTTTTCCTGCATGTTTTGAAGGCTTTCATTTCCTATGTGAATTTTGAAATAGCGCTGCGTAGCTAATTTCTACATAATGCTTGGGTGTCATCATAAATATACATAAAGAAATAAGTACATTCAGTCAACAAAAGAAACTTAACTTGTGCACATGATTTCCTTTGCAAAGCTGCTGTTAAAATTCTCCTTGGTTTTTTGGTAGCAGGATAAACTTTTTGCATTGCTGCAATGCTTCCCAAGCCTTTCTGCTGACCCAACATGACAGTGACAGGGTTTAGTCAGATCCCATCGCAATGCACTGAGTATAAACAGATGACATTGCTCCCTATTTTTTAAACCTTACTGACCATAATCTGTGGCCACTCTTCCATAAGGAATTGCTGAAGTAGCTCCCAGGCGAGACTGGCAGCTCATACCCCTGAGATGAGGCATGGAGAAAATTGGATTGATCCAAGCACTGCACAGGTTTTGTCAGTTGGAGAAGGCAGGGACACCAAGACTGCTCATTCCCCATAGAGGCAGCCCACCCTCAGGTAGGGCAGAAGTAGATGATTGCCCAAATTACCACCAGGGATTAATATTTGTGTGATAGATTCTGCTAAAGTTTTCCTGGTTTTTATGCCAACAAAGTGGTTCAAGTTTACCTGTGAAAGGGCAAGAACAGAATAGTCTTCTCCGCTTTCTTCTGAGAGACTTCAGCCTGGTTTGTTTATTTGTTGGTTGTCACCCAAAGTTTGAAAAGAGCTTAAGTGACACCCTACAAACCTCTGTTTTACAGATGGAGTAAGAAGGCAGGGTTTATACGTACTGGATGTTATTCTGCTATCTCACCCATGAGTCAACCCTCCCTAAGACTGAATGGCAATCATAAGTGATGGTCTTCTCTCTGCTTCCCATCCTCCCTCTGCTTTATGTGTAAAGGTGCTATGCTTCAGCCTTGTCAGCTGCAAGTCTGGTGTTTTTTCACAGGCTTTAAAAATAAATCTTAAAAGAAACTATTCTGTTCTGTTTGGCTATAAAGGACACTGAAAGTTTCATATATAGCATATCATGCATAAAAATAATCACTGCAACTGCAATGTACAAGTACTTATTGTTCTGAGGTAAAATCAAGAAGTGTCACAAGTGAAAAATATTACTCTGAAAAAAAAGTCCTTGCTTTAAGAAGTAGAGAAAAACAGCTATATCAGTGGAAAACCAGAACACAGAGAGGGTTTTATCTGTAAGTCAGCCTTTTTATGGTATTCATCAGAATCCCTTTAGTACCTCATAAATATGAATTAATTTATGCTCATAACTCTCCTATGAAGTATGGAAATGTTATTTTCTTCAGTTTAGAGATGGGAAAATGGGCCAAGAAAAGATCAAATTAATTGTCCAACATCATAAAGATCACCATCTTTAGAGCATCATCTAGAGCAGAATAGAAATGTGGATTTCCAAAGTCCTGGGCCACACCTTTAACCACAAAACAATCTTTCTCTCAAAGATAATTGTTGGTATCTATCACACAGGGAAAAAAAATCAGTCCCACTTTCAGGAAAATAAAAAAATAGTGACAAAGATGAAGTGCTTCATTTGGAGATCTCTGAGATTCAAAATGTTTAGATGTTAGTAAAGTTTCCAAAGGTTAACTTTAGATTCAGCTATGTTCATAAGGTAGCAAGATCTTTAAAAATAAATTAAAATACTCCATAAACTATAGGAATTACAGATGAAGTGAGAAATCATGAGCTTAGGTTTTTTTTAGGCTTTTCAAATGTACATCTGAACTCTTCAAAGCATCCATGAATATCCTATTTTTAACAACATGGGTCTCCATCTCCTGTCAGTTTTATGATCCTCAATTTCAGAGATGATGTAAAACATATTCTTCAGTCAGTATGCTGACCGTTTCATTCCTGTGCTAGGTCTGCCTAAACCCCAGTGCTCCGAACCCAGCAAGGACAGCCCTGAAGTCTGGAGATTTTTAGAATTACAAATATTTCTGGTTCAATTTTCTCAAGGAATACCAGGAGTTCTCAAGTAAGAGAAGGCCTACATTGTGCTAGATAGAAAGCAGCTGATGCGAGACAAAGTCCTGGATCATCCTTTTCCTCAGTGCTCTCCGACTGCAATTAGACACAGTCGTGGGGACAGGGAAGACGTTACGAAAGGCGCAGTAATGTCTCAGGGGTAACACTGTGACAACTGCAAAGCCAGCCAAACAGCCCAGAACCCTACCTCATTTAATAGATCATGACTGCATTGCATCGCAAATACTGTTCATGTATTTTGTTTGTCTTTGATGATAAGTAACCAGCTAACAACAGGATGCTAACACAGCCTGGAAGTAGTTAGGTGTGCATCCAGCTGCACGGCACTATATTAAGTAACATATATCTCAGTATGCCTAAGATGGGAATGGCTTTAAAATAAGAATCTGTGTTTGCTGGCCTGTGCCCTGAACTTTTCTTCCACTTTTAACTTTTCTTGCCCATTTCCCACTACAATAATGATCTTAAATCCTGGTCCTTTGCATAGGTTCCTACTAACCTGAAAGTTTGGTTCAAGATGCTACATAGGGCTTTTGGACTCATTACTTTCATCTCAGCCTCATCTCTTCAGTGTCTTAATCTTGGGCATAACAAGGTTTACCTTTAAGACTTCTTCTGGACCCGGAATATATGTCTCTATGAATAGGAAGTCTCCAGGGTGATATTAGTGGGGAAATTAAGTAGAAGGCAAGGTGGGAGAGAACATATATATCTATGTAAAGCAGCCAATTGTGTCTCTGATTGAAGTGGATGGGGAGAATGTAATAACCAAGGAGTTGCACTGTTGCCATAACAAAATGCTTCTTGCTATATGTTGCACAAGATGTGGTGCCTGTCCCTCGGTGAAAAGTGCCGTAGGAGTTTTCCCGACTGGCCAGTCACAGGGATCACAAGCAATCTCTGTGCAGCTAAATCCAATGGCACTGCTCTGCTGATCTCATTGCTCTGCGACTTCAACTGAAACAAGCGCCGATTGCAAAATGTTTCTTGCTCTGAACTCTTCTCTCAGGCATGTGTGTGGTGTCACGTTGCATAACACACTGTTCAACAGTCGATGCATAAATGCATTTGCCTTGTGTTACTAGGAGTGATGTTAGCCTACAGGTATTTCTCATGTGTCTCTGTGTGTGGTGAGAGAGGTTGATAGATTAGAAAGTCTAAAAGAGCCATCTGTTGTCGTTTCACAATAGCACAGTACAAGGCCACTCAGATTCCTGCTTGTTTCTGCACTTGCCTCTGCAAAACGCTGTTACCTGACAGTCTTAGGTGGCGGAAGGTAGATTTTTAAAGTACTTTTTTTCCACTGAAACCTGACAATTCGGACTCTCGCTTGAAGATGGGATTGTTGTGCTCAGCACCCAAGTGGAAACCCTTTTGGAAAGCAACAGGCAAGGGGTCAGGTGGCTGATTTCTTGCAGCACCAACTGCTCAAATCTTAAAATAATTAAGTAAGAAGCAGTAGTTCTAATCCCACTGTGGTTTGTTTTTTTTCTTTGACCATCTGTGAACAGAAGTGTCTCTTCCCTCAGCACTGAAGTAAGGGAAGATTTACTAGACAGTGGAGACCACAAAAAAAATGACTGAAGGACTTGGGGCCTGCTGGGATGCTCATCACTGGAGGAGAAGCAGTGGTATCTGAAGAAACACAAGCAGTACCTGTTAGCTCTCCTCTCTCTCAAAAAAAAAGCCCTGTCTTGCTCCTTGTCTGAAGGGGAATAAGAAATGACCCACTGTGGTCTGCATCCATGTTGGGTTGGATAGGAAAAGAAAAGCCATCTTCTCCCAGAGAAGGATGATCACAGGCATGTTGAACTGTCAGGTCTACCATTTCAGGGCGTGAGCAGCCCAGAAGAATAAAGCCTCAAGGTGTCTTAAGGACATTTAAAAATGCAAGGGCAAAGTGGAAATAAAAGAAGAAAAACTAAGTGAATAAAAAGGGGAAAATATGTCAAATAATATGGAGCTTAGCAGACAATTAAATGATGGAAAGAGGTAATTAGTGAGAGAAAGACATGCAAACAAACAAGAAAGAAAAGATTCATGATAAGCCTTTAAAGAAGAACAGGAACAGAAAGTCAGTGTCTCCCGAAAATATTTTTGGAAGCTTTTTTTTCTTAATTCAGTTCCATATGCTTAGAGCTGATCCCATCTTTAGAGTTGATGGCTTATGCCTCTCTGTCAAGCGTTTTTTCTCAGCTGTGCTAACAATTTTTTTGGGCAGGAATGCAGTGCTGTGTTTAACATGGAAAATAGAAAAGCCTGCTTTAAAGACTTTCAAGCTTCCTGAAACTCCTGCTTTCTGAAAAGCCTTTTGTTCCAAGATGCTACACTCTATTGAGGAACAATAAACTAAGGCCAACTTCTTGCTGTTCATGGCTGTTTTTATAGCCAGGAGTGGTGTATGGGCCTATTTGCTGAGAAGTGTTAACTGTTGCTCAGGCTTTTTTTTGACAAAAATAGGATTCCTTACAGTTTGTGCCATAGCATTTCCATGCAAAAAGCATAAACAAAAACCAGGCAGTAACAAATAAACTCTATACGTTTTAAAGTAATAGTCTTAGGTTCTGCTTTAAGGCACATCTGAGAACCTGTTATGGCAAAGCAGATTTCTCCAAATTGGCACGTCTCTCACCATAGGTAATATTCTTTAATAAGGTCTTCAAATATTCTTTAATAAGGTCTTCAGCGAGGTATTCACAGTGCATTTGCAATAGAGAATTTGCAGTTCACATCCACTGCTGTTCAGAGAACTTTTAGGGCGTGAGGTGCACAGGGATGATAAGCAGCATTAGCTGTCATCAGAAAACTGACTAAAAGAGGCCAAAAACTTCAGCCTTATCGTGGATATAGATGTGAGTATTTTTGCAAGTGATGGGATGGATATTGCATCATTGCGGCAAGCTCTACTCCCAGTTAGCAGGTGCTGAAGCTGACAGCGTGTGCCTTGCTTGCTCGCATGCTCAGGGAGCAGGATCTCTGCCAGCTGCAGCATCCTGCCAGCTCCCCAGATCACAGCCTGCAGGGGCTGGAGGGATGGCACAACACAGAAACTCATTTACAAGTGCCTGAATTTCCACGTTTCAGCTGCCCAGCTGAGGAATCGAGAATTTCTCATCTCAAGATATTTCAGGGTCTTTTCTGAACTGGGGACTCGGTTCCAAATACAGGGAAGCATTTTAAATGCAGCAGACTAAAGTGATCTGCAACTAGGAGTGACATCAGATTTCCAGGAGGTCAAGGAAGATATGAGTTTGCTGTGTGCGCATATCTACTGTCAATTTTGCATGAGCTGATGTTTTTTTCTCTGACTTTTCCTTTCTTCTTACGAGCTCACAGCCATTTCTCCCCCACATTGCAAGTGACAACTTAAACACAGCAGATCCTGTCTGCATTCCTCAGCAAGCAAAGGTCTATCTGTATTTCTGTATCATTGCTAAATTCAATATGATATATTTCAGAAGAGGATAGCTCTCCCAGCTGCAGCCTGCAATCTGACTCCATGAAAAGCTTTGGTATCAAACCTGATCTCAGTGAACTATGAGCCACCTGAGTGCCTAACCCAGAAACTTTGGCTGTCCAAGTGCAGGGTGGGATTCTTGGCTGGTTGGATATAGGCATGTGAGTTTTCAAAGAAGCAGATGGATATGTGATCTAAAGGGGGAAAACAGTTTGGAAACTCAGCTATTTTGCAGCGTTTAGGGTCAAATCCTCCTGTCCTTGCTTCTGCTGAATAGTACTAATTATCTTCTCTGGTGCACCCCCAGGAGTATTTGGGTAGAAGGAGAAAATGAGGATGTCAGAAACACTCCTCTACGTTGTTTTCACCAGGAATGCTAGTTCAGCACCGAAGGTGACAGCAACTTATAAAATCTTGTGTCCTTTCTGATGCTGGGAACCCCAGGATTCATGCAGCATCAGACTGATCTATGGTCACGGCACGGCACCCTGTGCAGACTTCCTGTCAGGGGTGAGATTCACAGGAATTGCAGTCTTCAAAGTTTTTAGAGGACTTTCTTAGAAGTAAAATATGCTGTTTCCTTTCAAGATAAAGACAAGGGCATGCTGGTGGCATCATCACTGGTGCCAGGTGACAGTGACCTCCAGGCTTTTCCATTATGATTAACCAGTTTAAGATGATTTAGCATGGTCCTGAAGGCCAAGCAATACGTGCAGGACAGTACAGCACAGCATAGCACGTGCCTGCGCCTGCTCAGGGCAACCAATGCATGGGTCACAAGCTCCTCGATGTACGATAGTCTGCTTAGGACAACTACATATGTTCTGCAGTCCTGAGTGGATGCGAGACATCCCAGGAGGAAAACATCCAGTTCTGGACAAAACTTGTAAATGGCTTAGCTTTCATGACTGATTTTTTGTGGGGAAAGTTCTGGGTAATATCAGCTTTCCCAGTGCTTTCTGCGTAGAAGTGCTTGTACTGCAGTGATTAAAAGAGCTGTAATTGCACAGGGATGAGTATTTCCACATCATTTACATTAGCTGTGTGTTGGTGAGAAGTCACAAATAGGCACAGGACTCAGGCAGCTCCGTTGGTAATTCCCAAAAGAAAGCACATGGGATCTAGCTTCTCTGCATTGCTTAACCCTAGCACTGCAAAGACTGCTTTCAGGGAGGAGAGGACAGTTTCTTCTCCCTGTTTGCTTCAGTGATCTTAACCAATACAGACACTGCCAAGGAACAACACTCAGTTGGTGCCAAATCTGGGTTGTGAGAAACAGGCCTCGGTCTGCTTAGAAAGCACCACAGCCTGCCACCTCCTGGCCTGCAGATGCCCAGGGTGAATGGTCCAGGCTGGCAATGCCGCCTTTCTCTCTCTTTTGGTAGTGTGTGCTGAGCTCTTCCCAGCCCGAAGGAGCCCTTGCAGCAGCTGCTCCCAGGAGGGTAATGCTTTTCCGGCACCACTGGAGCCTCCCTGGGCCGCAGAGGATCTCTGTCCTCAGCCACAGCCACAGGATACCAAATTAGACCTCCTGACCAAATTTAAATATTAGCAGCGTCTAAAAAGAGTCTCCCTCTCCAAGCTCTGACCATTTCAGCCAAGAGTATGAAACTAAAAAAATCCTATTATCTCCTTTTTGTCTCTTTCCCTCTGCTGTGCAAGCCACACCATAAGGCTAAAACCTGGGCCGTGCTGAAGCAGGTGATAAAATGCCTATTGACTTCACCAGAGCCTGGGTTTTACTTCAGAAATAAACTGCAGAGTGAGTTATGCAATAAATGAATTAAACATCCTAGATGCAAACTCGTACATTTTACTGGTTTAAATTGCATTACTCTGGGTTTATAGTAGTGCTATGGGAGTGTAAATTATTCCAGTGTTTCCTGTATATTATTGAAAATCAGATGCCAAACTTAATCTGCCTAAACTCCAAAACTAGTGACACACAATTCACTTATAAATCGTGTGCAAAATATGCAAGCTGCCAAAAGTAGCTTCAGTCAAATATGTGCCCAGGGACTTAGTAATGGATACAATTTTATGCTTGCTAGTTTATTGCTGTCCATACTTCCCTCATGCATACATCCTTGATTTATATTTTTACCTAACTGTAGGCTCATTTCTTTCTTCCTAAAATACTTAGAAGGGAACTGAAATGAAAAATTAAAATAATTGTCTAATTTTGTATGAGCAGAAGGTTCTTTGGCATAGATCTACAGTGAAACAGACATTATTGACAGCTTTGTCAAGTTTCCCATATGGACAGTTTATGCTGGTTTCCAGGCAGTTACAAATAATTGAAGTTAAAGATCTCTGTAGCTTGTCTGACAAGGCTCAAACAAGAAACATGTATGTCTGACTTTGGAGACCTTATCGTTTGTGGTGCTGTTGCTTTGCTTCTCCAAGGAACTGGCAGGTTGTCTTCCAGCACAAAACAGCGGAGGCTAATTCAAGACTACCAGAAATGATCACAAAATGACTCTCATAAATGATCACATGATGCAGCCTGAGGAAAGCTGACAATGTCAGGGAAGATGGAGCAAACCCTTATGTTTAGTATGTGTTCAGCAAAAGCCTGTTTCACCTGGCTTTGCTGTCCTATGACCTCATTTTCAATACGCCGTAAAAACAGTTCTAAGGAGAAGGAAGCTTGCCAGCCCGACTAGACATCTTTTATGTGGTGAAGATGGCTGTGGCAGTAAAAATCTGTTTATTGAAATCTCTGAGTATGTGTAATTATAGGGTACTGAGTGATGGACAAAGATGAATTTGGGCATGAAATAAATGGTCTTTTAGACACTGAGATTGCTGTAACTGTTGAATACCTTGAAAGCTTCCTAGCTTGCATTGATAATGTGTGAACAAAATGGACTTCCCTTGATGACAAAAATCGGCAAAATTACACATTAACAAATCCAACAAGCAGAATCACCCCAGCAATTATTCCTAATTTTTTTTTGTGTGTGTGACAAGCTTTGCATCATGTATATTCTATATGTTTGCACTTTTCTTCTAAGAAAGTCAATAGGGGCAGGACCAAGTATCTACTGAAAACTGTTCTGTGTTGTAATTATGTTGGGTCTGGTTTATGTCTAATGATAAGATTCCTGTGTTTATATAATTCAGACACCTGAAAAGAAAAATGGGAGTTTGGAGCCTCAAGAATGGAGATTTGTACAAGAAGGGAGTTTCTCTTTCTTCTGATTCATAGAAAATAACAGGGCTGAGGGTTGAGAGGTTATCTAGTCCATCCTCCTAAATCAGTGTAAGCCCAGTGCATTTTGTGCAGCCGCTGTAGAATTGGGAGCAGATGAAGACCATTTACATACTCGGAGGCTACTATCATGCCCATTCTTCAGTGTTCTTTTTTTAGACTGCTGCAGTAGTCTCTTCTACACCAGCGCTCCTAACCTTTTCTTCTTCCTCCGTAAGGTTTACTAAGTGAGAAAAAAAAGTCCAGAAGCACCTCCTGTTCTTGAAAAAAAGAATCCACTGTTGATCTTTTCAGTGAAAATGGATGAAAAATCTCACCTTCAGTCAATAGGTTTACCCCAGCATGTCAGACTGGTGCATTTACGGAATGTCACAACTTGTTGCCCTTGTCAGAGGCCTTTAAGGTTAGCTGGTTTTCTACAAGAAATTGGTATTTTTTATCTTCACTGACATATAAGCACTCAGTGAAGCTCAGGCTCATACGTCACTGGTAAGTTTTAATGGGAGACCATACTAGAGAAGTCCACCTCCCAGTGATAGCAGTATGGTATATTTGCTGATCGTTGGAAATGTTCTCTCTGAAAGAAAAGCTCTGAAGTATCCATGTTTGCTGCTTAACTTTAGAAAGATGTAATAGAGTATGTAGGTCAGGTATAGATAAATATGATGAGGTATTCTCCTGCATTTCTATCTGGCTAGGGGCACTTTACCTTTTGTTTGTTCTGACAGAAACGTTGAAAATCATGAAACTGAGAAAAATGTTATCTATCTCATTTGCCAGGTTGCTGTTTTCCTTCTAGACCCATTACAATTGTATTGACTCAATTGAGTTGATGTAATTAAGAATCTGAAATCGCCTCCGAGTTGTGATACTGCTCAGATCTTTGCTTCATCTCACAAATAGTCTCATGTTGGAGTTACATGTCTTACAAATGTATGACATCTTTGGTAGCAATTGCTTCATCCAGCACTATGTATGATTTATTTTGAATGTGAAATTCTAGGAGCTTCTATGAAATCTAAGACTAGGTGTAGTAAATAATAGTAGCATTTATTTCCTTTTATACCCAGAGTCAAGGTCTCCTCTTACTCCTTGCAAACCTTGTCCTGGAGTGTTTCTTCCAGTAAATTTTGATCACAACCTTCTGAAACCGGTGAGATTTTTTTTTCATTGACACACAAAGGATGTGGTACAGTTGTCTTTGGACTACTGTTTTTTTCTGTCCTCATTGTTGTGTTTAACCTTCTCAGTGTCACCTCCTAAGGCTTAGCCGCAGTTCTCTGCTGGCAATAAGTGTGCTGGCTTCTGCTAGGCTTCCCAGGGATGAATTTGGCCTGTAATGTCAGAGTGCTCTCCGAAGCATGTGACTTCTTTCTGAAGTTACTTTGATTGTCCTAAAAATCTCATTTAAATATCTACAAGCCTACTTGCCAGACTCTTAAAAGGCAAGCAGTGACATAGAACTCCAGAGTTCATCCACTGGTTGCTGCCAGAGTTCAACACCCAAATACCCTGATTAGCTGCACCTAATTGATGTTTGTAGGTAGAACTAGCAAACCTTTATAGTGGCAGCACATAAAAAAATCACACTGCATCTTTTCCTCTTCCTCACAAGTACAAACAACTTAGAATTGTAAACCGTATTTTAAAAGTCATTAAAGATACAGAGAATTAACCAACCTAGTTTTTAATTTTAAAAATAATGTCTTTTAAAAAAATCCCCTTTGCAAATCTGTTGGAGCAAATCCACCAGTCTCATGCTTCTCCGCTGCAACATTTCACTTTAGTGTCTTATGACTTTCCACATCAATAGCAACCACCAAGTGTGTAATCCTTAATGGTTATGAGGAATTTCTCCCTTTCTGAGTCCGAACTTTCCTTGCAAGGAGCTGGAATGAAATTCTCATCCACTAAGTGTTCTGTCGTTTAAAATAACTTAGTTTTCATTTAGCCTAAGATTAACTTCTCAAGCATATCATCTTCAGGACAGATAAGGCTTTGATGTCAAAGCAGTAAGTCATGAATCTCTCTTGCAAAGTCAGTGTGCATTTCCAGAACTCTTTGGGTTTTCCTTAATTTCTATCAATTAATGTGTGCATTCCAAATTTAATGTGCGCTCTTTTTTCCTCTTCCCTAAAACTTTGTACATCTTTGTCTGCTGATGGTAATTTCTTTCTTGTCTTTTCTTCACTTTTTGCTTCTTTGAGGAAATAACTTCTCAAGTTTTTAATTAATTCTCTTAGCACTGTCATTATAATTGGCATGACCTTTGAGATTTTACAGTTTTGGCTGATCTAATTGGCCAAGTGACACCCTCGTCATGTTTACTGAATTCCTCTCCTGACTGCAAAACCCCATTTGTTTTGTCTGGGTGACAGAGTTCTCTCAGCTGCAATCCTTGAAATTGTTTCAGAAGAGCTTTTTCTTTCTTATCACTCTCTTCTTTCTTTCAAAATAAATTGTATTAATTAGTTTTTAAATCAGAAGTTTAAGGATCTCTGTGTAGTCTCATTCTTATCTCTCGGTTCTTTACACTGAGGCTGTCCTCAATTAGGTTGTGATGGCTATTTATATCACTCCTGAATGTTCATCTCCAATTATAAATCTGTACAAAAGGCCAAGTCTGAATTTACATGGAACATACTCCAGCAGTTCTCATAATATAAATGACTGAAACGTGATTAAAGAAACTAAAAGAGACTTATGAAGACAATTTAAGGTTCTGTTGAAGTCATTTAAGTTACTGAAGCTCTATTAAAGTGGTGAAATCAGAATTTGATACTAGAATGGGGATTTTACATTAAATTTGGAATCCTAACTGTCGGGCTGTGGATTTCTTTTCTATAATATGGAAAAGAAATAAGAACAGATCTCTTCACATAATTGCACCTAGTTTACAAAAATGTTTTTTGTTCATAGATGCAAATATAAATGTTAAGATTTGGCTTGGGAATGGATTTTCTCCAGCTGCCTAAACTGGAAAAAACCCCCACCTGTCTCTTTTCTCCCAGCTGAGCACCCATTAACTTCAGGTGACCTTCACATGGTCAGTGTTTTTGTCATAAAGCATTTATTTTTAATCGAAAAGCTTGTTTTTAAATACAGTATAAATGAATGGCATGATACATTTAATGTAATAACCCTCTGGATAAAAGGTAGGTGCAATCAATAGATTGAACACAAGTGAAATCAAGGTAAATATACAAATGTGAATGGAGGGCAGTAAATTGATCCTTGGATTTCATTCTTGTTTTGTATAAAGTATTTATATGGTATCCATTATTTGGATTCTATAAAGAACACACATTTATGTGTTGGTGTGACTCCCAGAAATGGCTCTACACAGCCGTATTTTCTCTCCTCCATAAATAATCTGAAGATTGTCCATAGGTGTTCAAACCCTATCATTCATCTATAGTTGCTTTTGTCTTGCTGTTTTAATCATATGGAATATACAAGTATTCTTTGGTCAGATTCTGTTATGGAGGCTGATTTCAGGATTTCTATAGCAATCTAGAAATATCTACTGCACTGATGTCTGCAGAGAATTTTAGCCAGAAAACTGCTTATTTCTAGACCCTGATTTCGCATGGGCACTGTCTGTGTTGCTCAGCTATGTCCAGACTGGGGGAACAGTGAAATATCTATGGACAAAATGTGCCTCCAGCATTAGTACCTAACTGCAAATTCCGGGCTTTAATTCTGGGTGTAGGCATCTAAATGACACTTCACTCTTCACTCAACTTTATCTGATTTTTCCCCCTTTGACACCCAGGTCTGTGTGCTTCCTTGATTAGGCTCGGGGTGAGGAAATTAGTCTAACTGAAGTTGTAGTAACTGGATAGCCCCAACCAATGGTTGCATTCCCGTGCCTAACGTCATTGGGATTACACCAGTGATGAATTTAATGCAAGTTTAACAAAGATAGTCCAACTATAAAAACATCTTGTGTAAAGCTGAAAATCCCTTCACCCAGTTCATTAAACAACCTCCATATTGTAGAGTAGTTCAGTGACACTTTTTTCCATTTGTAAATATTTGCTTCTTGCTTTAAAAATTCCCATTTATAATGTATCTAATTGTAGATCTAATCTACAGTCTAGGGTGAACTGTACAATAACACCCTTTAAACACTGCAGTGTCTTCCCTCTAAGCGCTACTGCTCTGGATTGGTTCTCTTGCACGAGCTTCTGCGAGGGCTGGGACTGTTTTCTCTAATACTTTTCACTAGGCCACAGAATCTCTCTCCTGCTTTTCTGCTAAACAGGACCATGTCTGGGCTAGCACTGGTACCGAAGGTAATTGTTGTCTGCTAATGAGGTGCCACAAATTCTCACAGAATTCTTCAAACAGCAGAACTCTCTGGGAGTTCAGATTTGTTCACGGAGCTCCCAGAAATGTTTGACTTTCTGGAGGGTTGTAGTTATGATTTATATCTTCTTTATAGCTGTCTTGAAATGATGGACTTCATGTGGACAATATTGTTCTATGAATGGCAGAAAAAAACAGCAGCTGCACTAATAACCCTCTTATTTCTTATACTCCATGTCAATGTGTCTCAGACAGTGTGTTTTGATCACTGGGAATCAAAGAGGAGGAGTCTGGGATCTTTACAATTGAGTCTAATATCCACCTTGGTGTGACTGATGTCCTGTCAGCAAAGCAGCTTTTCTCCTGGCTTGTGTAAACACTTAGAAAGGAAGGCACCGCAAAAGGAGATGCAGCTGCAAAAGGTTTAAGGAATACTTCTTTAGAGTTTGCATAGAAAATGACACTCAGTTTCCTGAAAACTGGTGAAGTGTTCGCAGTCTAAACTTGAAGTCTCAGAATAGACTCATACAGATGAAGAATCTGATGTTAACTGTGAATTTATTGGCAGAGGCTAAAAAATAAATCCTCAGGATCTATCTGAAATATCCTGATTGTAAGTGTCTATTTTGAAGGCCCTGCTCATATATTTTCCCTTTCTCTGTGAAGATCTACACTTGTTTTGATTTAGTACGGTTGACTAGACCAACATGCTCTGAGTTCTCTTGCAAGCTTTTCATGACATTTCACCCTTTCCCTAGTTTACAAATCAAGCAGGAAACTTTCATTAACAGTTGCCAGCATTTTTCTTCTGGTTCCCAGATCAAAACTAATCACTCCTTTTATCAGTCTACCTTCCACCCTTCATTTTCCTGCCATCAGATAGCACAACAGAGCGGAGGGAAAGAAATTCCGTGCAGGTGATTATTATGTCTTTCTTTCTATTATCCTTGTTTCTGTCCTTAATGTGAAAAAGAAAAAGGATTGTGAGACTGGGAGGAACTGAGAAGAAAAGCTGTCCCTTTCTGCTTAGTGAAGGAAAGAGAAGCAGGTGAGAAACAATGTGCATCTAGCCTACTGTTAGCAGTTCCCATTTAGCAGCATCTTTTAGCTTGGAATCCACTGTTTTCATTTTGTACTTGCACCTGCAATTGATGCACAACTCCTATATCGTACTGTCTTGAGAAAATAAATCCTCTTCTATTTCTCTAATGGTGCATTCGATTTCTTTTCCTTTCCTTGGGCTCAGTTTATTTAAAGTTCTCTGAGCATTGAATGTCTAGTATGTGAATAACCTCAGGCAGTCCAATCTATTGGGAAGAACACCTCCAGTTATTTATTGTGTTTCTAAAATGTCATATATGCAAAAGCAGGCAGTGAAAAATATCACTGCATAATAGCGTTATATAATTGTGTTTATCCTGAAAAGGGCAATGAGGCTATCTACTCTTAATTGCCACTTCCACTATAGTATCTTGGGGCACAGATCTCTTTCTTTCAGCAATACTACTTGTTTGCTAAAACAGCAACTCCAGCCAGATAAATGGTGCTGTCACCATAATTACAACTTCATAGTCATTTTGTATGTGCACTATTGGGGCAGGATTTCAAACTGCTTCATTCAGCCACATGTGTTTCCCTTGTTGTGAATAGCTGTGTTTCTGGCAATGGCTAATACACGGTGATCGGCTGTATTTTGTTGATAGTTGCTTTTTTGCGTTAACGTCTCTTCAGTTTTGTGGGAGTCTGCCTACCGGCAGCTCACTGCGAAGCAAAAGGTCAGACTTTGCAAAGTACATTGCAGATAAAAGCTGTGTGTAGGTGTTAAGTATTACTTATTTTGTGTTTTCTGTAGTATCTGCATAGTATGATCACTCTTCTGGCTCTAGTCATCTGTCTGGAGCAGGCAGAAAAAAAGGAATTCCAAGGAAAAGTAAGCTGAGACCAAACCGTGCCACGTGGGGGGCCATTTCAAACCATTTTCCTTTAAAAACAAATGCAGCAAAATTCCTTTCTTTGTGTTTGCCTGAAAGAGGAGGTGAGCCTGCACAGTGCTGAGCTTTCTGCTCTTTCACATCCAGGTACCTATTGGCAAATGTAGTATAAGTGCTTGGTGCAGTGGGCTAAGCTCTGTCAATGCCTCTTAATAGAGCCAAGTTGCACTGTCCCAAAGGCAGCAAACTTCAAGCACATCTAGAGCTTCAAGGAGTTCCAGGGAGTGCTGATCCTGTGTTGTCTTCCCTCTGTAGACATTGCCTTCGCAGGGAAGTTTGGCTCTCTTTACCTAATTATTCCCTTTGGGGCACATAGTGCAATGTATTGGGAGGCCCAAACAAGACCCCAGAAACAAAATATTTCATTAGCTGATCTCCCTAGGTCTGTTGAGGAGGTAAAGATGCTTTGAGTGAAGTTTTCCTATGTGAGACAGGTCAGAAGCAGAGACAGATGTTCCCACCAAATTAGTGGGGGCTACCCCTGCTGTGTCCTTGTGCACAAGAGAGGTGACCTCCTCCCTCTTTCAGTTGTCCCCATGGCTAAGACCAGCTAAGACCTCAGGAATCCCTCAGAACCTGTCTAAATGGAATACAAGTCAGGCAAAACTAAGATGTCACTGTTCAGGGCTATAGCTACCCATCCTGCAGATCCTATCTGCATTGCTTTCGTTGGTTGAGATAGTACCATGGGGTAGGCAGATCCTGCAGAGTGTGCTGGAGTTTGAACCCTGGACCTTATGGGACATGCTGTGACTCCCCCCTGCAAGGGACTTGGGTTTCTTCTGATAAGAAGGACTCCTTCAGCCTCATTGCTGGACCAGATCCTGCCCATGCCTGGGAAGGGATCACTGAAGACAAGTGGCCTTTCTAAGTGAAGACCTTCCTGGTGGCTTTGAATCTATAGCTGAATCAACAAGGACCATTGTCCTCTGTTATAACTTAATAAACTAAGCTATTAAACCTTAAGGTTTATTTTATGAGTGATCAAAAATGTGGCTACACAACTGCTGCTGCAGCTATTGTGCTTGTTCAGTTGATTCTCTTTCCTACAACTTCCTTGAGATTTATTCTCTTGTTGGCACTATTGAATGGGAAAGCCTGAGATTGTTTGTCATTTTTTTAACTTGATAGTAGGTAGAAAAGGATTATTTTAACAGTTGGACATTTAAACCCATTTCTTAAATTTCTAACTTTCAAGAAAGAAAAAAAATTCCATTCCACACACTCTTAGAATCATAGAATCATAGAATAGTTTAGGTTGGAAGGGACCTTTAAAGGTCATCTAGTCCAACCCCCCTGCAATGAGCAGGGACATCTTCAACTAGATCAGGTTGCTCAGAGCCCCATCCAACCTGACCTTGAATGTTTCCAGGGATGGGGCATCTACCACCCCTCTAGGCAACTTGTTCCAGTGTTTTACCACCCTCATTGTAAAAAATGTCTTCCTTATATCTACTCTGAATCTACCCTCTTTTAGTTTAAAACCATTACCCCTTGTCCTATCCAACAGGCCCTACTAAAAAGTTTGTCCCCATCTTTCTTATAAGCACCCTTTAAGTACTGAAAGGCTGCAATAAGGTCTCCCCGGAGCCTTCTCTTCTCCAGGCTGAACAACCCCATCTCTCTCAGCCTGTCCNGTTCTCTGCAGGGCTGCTCTCAATCCCTTCATCCCCCAGCCTGTATTGATACTGGGGGTTGCCCCAACCCAGGTGCAGGACCTTGCACTTGGCCTTGTTGAACCTCATGGTGTTCACAGTGGCCCACTTCTTGAACTTGTTCAGGTCCCTCTGAATGGCATCCCATCCCTCAGGCGTGTCAACCGCACCACTCAGCTTGGTGTCATGAATCTTAATTTAATTTAATCTCTTGAATCTGAATGTATTCACCTGGGACTAGATCTCATTAAAGTACTCCAAAGATATTGACTGTGCTTCTGTCCATAAAGAACAGTTCCTTTTCTCTTAAAAGATGATAGTATAGTGCATATTTGCAAAAGGAACTTAAGCTGCATGTTTTTTGGACAAACATAGAGAGATTTAGGATTTCTGCAAATGGAATAAAACTGTACCTGAAAAAATAGTTTAGTGTGAGAACACAAGCTAAGTTAGAAAAATATTATTTTTCACAACTAGTGGGAATTAAACTTTAATTAAATAAAACAGAGAAGGAATTGCTAACTGTAATACACAACATTAAATTAGCAACACATCTGACAAGGATACATAATATTCTGGACTATCTTTGCAATTTACAACTATCTAAATTGTCGTTTCATTATTAAGAGGGCTCAGCAAGGTAAAGAGAAGTGACATAGGAGCAGAAAGCTGATGGAAAAAAAGAGTAAAGGTGAAAGGAGAGAGGAGAGAAAAGTGAGTTAGGCAGCAGCAAAAGGAGGGAAGGAGGCCTCCACCAATTCAGCTGACTATACAGCAGCTTGAAAAAAATACGTTCAAGCTGTGAAAGGCAGCCAGCTATTGGCATCATCAGTGGTCTTTAAAGACACAAGGGAGAAAGCAGAAAAGCTGTTGTGCACCATCCCTTGCCGTTACCAATTCACACCTACTGCTGGGGACATCCCAGCTGGCAGTGGCAGCTGCCTCGGTGGCAAAGAGGTGCTGCTGTGTTCCATGCCTCTGCCCCTCGAGGCTGGCAAAAGGAGCTGTGCAATGGCGACTGCGCAACCGTGGGTGCGCCGGCCCAAGGGACTTCCCTTTCATGGAGTGCAAAGTTACTTTCTCCTAAGTTTCACGAGACTCATGCAGGTGGGTTTTTTTTGTTGTTGTTTTTTGAAGCTTACAGTGAAAATAGGTCATTGCAGGAAACAGCTATTATGTCAACTCCTAAGACGTTATTTTTGGATACCAAAGCTCCCAGAGTTTTTAAAAAGCAGCTGAGAGAAGAGCTGGTGCTGCAGTATGTGATCAACTTTGTCATTGTCAGAGCTTTCTTCCTATCAACATCTTTGATAACCTTATTTACGAAGTAGTAGTAAAAGTTAATGTTCAGCGTATGGTTTGAATTTCAGCACTGTCAAAACATTACTTTTTTTAGCAGACTTGCAGCTACTTTTCAAGTGTTAACATCAAAGATTCAAAGCAAGTGCCAGAAAGCGGATAATCAACACACATATCAGGGTCTTTCGTAGGCTCCGCAAAGGCAGGCGTAGCAGTGTCAGACACCAGTGGATGCGGAGGTGACCAGAGCAGCTCCCACTGCCCCGCTCTGGGGCCTTCCTCGAGCAGGTCAGCCAGCTCCTCCTCCCACCCAGCCTGTCCTGCCTGCTTTGGGCCAGTGGCTGCCCCTTATCATGTGCTTCTGGTGTCCCACACCATGGGACTGTTAGAGACGTAACTGTGCTACGTCTGGAGTTTTGGAGGGAGTCAGGGCTGGTAAGCAAACTTCAGCTACAGCACTTTCATTTAGGTGCATTATCACCTCTTATCTCTAAGCTATATTAAATCTAAGGGCCTCTCTGCCTTATCTGCTGTCAAATAAAAAGGGAGTCCAGATATTCTGGCAAGGTTTATAGGCAGGCTGTAGGATAAAATCTAAAGAAATACAGACAAAAAAAGCTAGAGACAGCATATTAGTAGCCCCTTTTTGATTAAGTCGCTTTACTGGAGAAAATGGTTTATTTTAGGTCATTCCATCTTTTCTCTGTCTCTTGGATGGCAGAGTTGCAGGCAGACAGTGGTAGTTGTAACTGCCATCCTCCTCCTTCCACTGAATTAGCAGAAAGGCAGCATGTCTGTCAAGCGAGTACAATAGAAGAAATTGCTAAGACTGTTTTGAAACATTCAGCAAGATTGCAGAACCTGGAATGGCAATGCTTCTACAGGTCCCTTAGCACCACCTTCCTGCTTCACTCAAATAAATTCGTACATTTTAGTCTGCCTCTGCATATTGTACCCAGTGGTTGTACCAGAAGGTCTTTGTTACCTGTCTATGTCCATTTTTAGCAGCTGAGCAGTACCTTCCCATTTTGATTTGGGTTTTCAAGTGGGAGACATTCTCACGAGAAGCTTCAGCAATGTGAAAGAGCAGTAAGTTATTTAGTAGTCATGAGATGCTGCCGTGAAGAAATGTAATCCCCACAATTTAAATATTCAAAACACAGCCCTGCAGTTTTGATCAGAAAACAATCTTTCAATTTAGATTGTGCTTCCATCCAGACAGCAGCATGATTTTGGTCGCAAGGGAGGGCCGCGGTGTGTGTTAGCAGAGATGCAGGCAAGGCAGGAAGAAACAAAGCCAAATATTTTACCACACTATTTCCCATTGCTTTTTTAATAGGTCTCCATAGATTTGATATAGTACGGGTGCTGCAATCACCCATGCATTTAGCCAGTCCTATAAACCTGTTCAGGGAAACAGAGTAGACCAGATGTAACTCTTCATACCTTTTGCAGTTTTCTGATAGTAAATAGAATTTGCCACCTATTGTTATCTGATTATATGAAAGAAGCTTGGTAGTACTGCTAGGCACTGATTTAAAGCTGAGATATTCAAGGTCACAAATCCACCATTTACTTATGCGGTCTGTCAAGTGTTGAGGCATATTTATGGGAAAGTGTGGGAGGAAGTTTGTGCATTTCCAGTGACTCTCTCAGACTGTTGGTCAAGAAGCTTTGAAAACAAAATTAATTTGATTTTATTTTTAATCCCATTCATTTCTGCCACTGCAGAAGTGTTTGTTTCTCAGATAAACTTTTGAAACAAGCAGTCATACCAAGGGGAAGGCATGAGGGGCTTGTATTTGTTTGAGGCCATTGACCTCCCAGGCTCCCTGTCATTCACACCGATGGAAGCGTGCAAGGAATTAACCCTAGTTCAAATTTCCATCATACTTTGCAGGCTTTTTTTTTTTGTAGTGAAACCTGGAAGTTGCTTAACCACAAATATCTTTATGTCCTGGAAAAAGCAAATACACCTTCTTACTGATTATGGATAAAATGTTACGATAAGCATCTCTGGAGGGTTTTTTTTTAAGAAGAGTAAGATTGATAGTCGACTTTTAAATGGAAAGAGCTTGCTGAGTCAGACCAGCTTTGATGCCAAGTTCTGTAATGGAAGTAGGAGATAGTATCATTTCCAAAGTATTACTGCTTTATTCCTTAATTCACAGTACCATGCACATGGACAAAATCCACCTTCCCCACTGGGACTATATAATAAGAGTCAGGACGTGCTTTTGTCAGGGCAGTGGACTAGGAGTTAGGGCAGCAAAAGAGCTCTTTGTATACTTGAAGCAAGATGTAAATATCCAGCTGACCTAAAGCAAAGAAGGTACTCGCTCATACTGCAGAGCATGTTCACTCTGGGAAAAGAAAGAAAGTGTCATTGATTTAATTTCAACTAAAAATATTTAACTAACCAATAGTTAATAGTTAATTACATTCCACTTAAAACACTGTAGGAGACATTGGAATGAAACAGCATTTAGCTGTGTCTAGTATACAGTGACCTAATATAATATCCTTCAGCAGTATACAGTATCCAGCTGTATATTGGGATTTTTTAAATTTCAGTGTGCAATTTGGGAGGAGAAAAGTGGGCAACAATTCCAGCAATGTAATTTCTCTTTCATTACTCGATCTTTTAATATATTTTTTCTTGAGTTAGTATCCTATTCTGTCTTAAACACACAAGCAAGTATTGGGATCAGCTCCAAAATACCTATCTGTAATTAGCAGCAATGTTGAGTTCCAGCCACCATTTATTTGGGATCACCCAGAGATAATCAGTGCTAGCACTCTCAGGGACAGCTATGGGGACTGCCCTGCAAGAGCAGCTAATTCAGTTCCAGCCCCAGTTCTGAATGTTAAATTCAGCTGTCTGCTTTAACTGTGAAAGAAACTTATTTTCGAGTACAAGTTGGAACAGAATATCTACCCTGTGATATTCACTTTACTTTTTTTCCTGGAAATGGGAATGGAGCTGGGCCAACAACAGCAAAATTCAGCTTTCTGTTTAAGAAGTTGCTGTACATGGAGGTGTAAAGTGCTGGGCATATAAATTTCTAAATAGCTAATGAACTGTGCTTGCAAGATATTATCTCAAGAGCAGGTAAGAAGGGGCTGGGGTCTCCCTTGGCATGCTGCTCGTGGCAAGGCTCAGACGGGACTCCATGACCCAGCTTCCTTGCTCCACTGGAAAGATAGGACAAATCCTTGGTAGATCCAAAGTGTTATTCTCCCTGTGCCTAGGCAGCTCCAAAGACAAATTCAGTTTGGTGGTACATGCAGGCTTCTGCCCAGACCACAGTCCTCTCTCCCTGCCTACTTACACAGGAGATGGAGTGCTGTCAGCATTATGCTGTATAACTAGCACCATGTTTTTCCCATACAGCTATTGCCAAGGCAAAATCGCTACTTATCCATAGACTAAAACTGTAACTCAGGGGTCTTCCTGCCCCTTAGGCTACTTGCTGAAAATGAAATACTTAGTCAGACATTTATGACTGACTGGTGATACCAAGTCTTCAGAGAGAAACATTATGCAAGCAGATGGTAGCTGCTTTCAGTTGCCTTTAACCAGGAGATGAAGGGACCAGCTGGAGTCTTACTAGCACTCGAAAAGCAAAGGCAGCCACTCATTGACATTTCCCTGAGCCACCCAGCTTCCAGCAAAATGATTTTTAATGTCTGCTCTGCAGCACAGAGTTCCAGCCAGGCACTACAGCCCAGTGTGCAGAAAGGAAAGAAGAGGTTTTATCGGCAGAGACTGACACTGATGTTGTCATTGGCCATGAGCAGAGAAGTTGATTGCCATGCAGTCATATGAGAGAGAGCCATCTAATTCAGGAATTAATTCTTAGCCAGGCATCCCACTGACAACTGTAAAGTGCTGACGGGGCTTCTACACTGAAATGTGCAGTAGTTCAAAAGTAGCCAGCACGTGCCTCATGCAATCCAAATTTCCCTAGTGTAGGGTAGCTTGCTGGTTTTTTCAGACTGAAAGCTGAACAGCAGCCTAATTTTTTTATGCTTTACTCAGGAGTCTCAAAATTTTTCTGATAGTTTAGTGCTATTTACAAATTGTTATGTTGCATATGAGTGGCTAGTTACAATAGGGAAAAAATTGCATGGAAACTGGGATTGCTTGGAATTCAAGCACACAGGTTATTTCAACTATATTCTTTTAAAAAAAGAGGTTTTCTCCTTTTAATTTGGACAGCCCCCTCTCTTCACCAAGCATCATGTGTGCCAGGGCCAGCCTAGGAGCAAATGCCAGTCCCTTGCCTTTCTGCTTGCAGTCCTTCTAATGACTGCAGGCAGTACTTTGGCCTCCATTGAAGTACACATTTTTAAAGTAATAGAACAGATAATTTTGGAAAATGGCTGGCAGAAGTTCACATGTATGCATGCAAGGGCACTGAGCAGATATTGCCGGTTCGGAAATACCGCCAGCATCCACTTGACTGCTGTCTGGAGAGCAGACTTCTGCTCCACTCTTTTGAAAGCTGTGAGGCAGGGGCTCTGCTGCAGTGCTGTGCTCTTCCGTAAAGCCTCTCTGTAGTGTGTGCACATCATCACTTGCATAACCAATGCCCAATTGACCACCAGATGGCCTTTGCAGAAGCAAGAAGATAAGGTCAAGATTTTTATTTCCGATTTGTGGGTAGACATTGTTTCCAGTCCTGCATAATCAGATTCTCTGTACACCAGCTGATTTCCTAAAGCATAATGTAATTGATGAGTAGAAAATTGCTTACGTTATTATCCTCAAAGCACTACAAAGGTAAGCAACAATCCTCAGTATCCTTCTTGTACAGAGGCAGAATAGAGACGTGAATTATTAATCATAGAGGTTCTCCATTCACTCCCAACAGGCACTGCAGGGTAGTGGTGTCTCCAGCTGGCTCAGGAGGGCTTAGTTTGCAACAGAGTGGATAACATCTGTGTGTTGTACCCACAACATCACGGAGTGCAGAATGTGCTGCAAAACGGGTTGGAGAAGCTGAATGAGTAGCAGAGTGGTTACTTCAACACTGAGTTTTATGCTGCAATGCAGCAGTAGCTAACCTAAAGACTTTATAACTTAGTATGTCCGCCCTATTCTGTTGTTGTGGCAGTGGTGCCTGCCCAAGTGGCAGGGGCAGGAATAAAACCCAGCTCATCTAAGTCACTGTCAGGAAGCTAATCACTGAGCTGTGCAACTTTCAGCATTGGTAATGATAATGATGCTACACCTCAACCTTTACCTCTGTGTATGTGGAAAATAGGAGCATATACAGGACTGCACTGGAAGGAGTTGTGCCTGGTTTCAGGGAACTGGATGCTGAAAAGCATTTCCAGGTGGTTCCAGCCCTGGGTAGAAGTTGCCCTTCCTGTGCCAGACTGGCACAAGGCTTCCACTCCTCTTCCCACTGGTCCCCTCAGGTCTAGAGAATCCCAAATCCTTCTCTGCTCCCATGTCACTTTTGCCTCTGCTGCAGCTCAAGGCCATCAGTCTGTGTGTGCATGTGTGTATGTGAGTATGCAGCACTGCCTCCCACAGCAGCACCAGGTACCCTGGCTGAATAGGAGTGCTATTTCATCATTCAGTTTGCTCAAGGGGTATTTCTTTCTTCCTCACTCTAGGTGAGGCAAAGGACACTTGCAACTCCGTGTTTGTGTCACACCGTGTACCGCTGGGAGAGAAACATGGCATTTCTGGGTGTGCTCATTCAGCAGATATGGTGAAAAGAGGAGGATGCTTGGGGTCCAGAACTATCCTTGTCTGTCTTTTTCCTCAATGCCGATGGGTTAGCAGTTACCTTAAAGCCTTCAGAGATTCACAGCAAAGTGCGGACTTGAAAACACACTAGCAAATTCGATCCAATTGTCGGCTTCAAATTAGATGGCAGGAATAATCTTCAGCTCCTCTTCCAGGTTCAAGTCAGATCAAAATACTGATGGATTTTGGTTTTCACCATCTATAGAGTCTTGCGAAATGCTCTTGTGTGTCCTATAACTGTGGGTCACATTTTTCATTGAAGTAAATCACCACCCGTTTCTTGCCATTGCCAGAAATATGCCACTTTCACAAAGCACGAATGAGTAGCCCTACTTCTGAACATATACATATGCACATATTCACGTCAATGCATGTCGATTACTGTATTGTTACAGTTCTGTGCCTTTTCAGTCCTCCATTTTCAATCTCTAGTGACTGTAATAATGCTGTTTTCTAAATTAAACACTGCTTCACTCAATTCCTTAATATATTTTACAAAATGAATAACAAAAGCATTAAATGCTTCGTTCAGAATTAGTTGGCATTTGTGATAGCTGTGGAAACTGCTCAAGATTCAGAAAAATAAAAGTATGAAGCTGTAGGGACCAAGCTAAAGCAGAGCTGTTTCTAACAGCATCCTGACTGGGGGGGGTGGGGTGTTGCCGTTCCATGGGAGGGAAGAGTTTCATTTTTGCAGGGGAAGGAATAGGTTGAAGCATTATACCTTTGTCACAGGACTTCAGAGAGTTGTAGACCCAGTGAGCAGCAGAGTTTACATGCATGCAGAAAGCTACAGGTCAGGCTCTAGCAAGGCAGTCATGGGTGGTGGTCTCATTGAATATACCCCCCAAAGAAAGTTGGGGCAGAGGGCTATGGAGGAGCCGCCAGTGGTCTCCTGCAGAATCAGGAAGAGAGTAAGAAATCTGTGCATCCCGCTCCCAGAATACCACCATCACAGCAAAGAAGAGGGTCATGGTGTACCTCACGAGAAAAGGTGTTTTTACAGTATTCCTTACCACACAGGTTGAGATGTCAAACCCAAATAATGACTATTAAACGAATAAAAGTGGGAGTCCTGAGCGGGAGCTATTGCAATGGCTGGATTCACAGGGCAAATCTGCTTAATTCTGTGCTATCACTAATTGTTGCCTCATAGAGTGCAATCAAGCTTTGGGTGAATAAAGCCAAGAACAGGGTCTTTACTTGTATAAAACAAATGTGCTTTTTGCTAGGTGACAGATCAAAACCATGGTAGGTATTTATGTTTTTTTCCAGCTCAACTTAGAGCCTTGTTTTGGCACAAAATCACGACATATCTCATTCAGATCTTTGGCCAGCCAGGAAATTTTGCCTTTGGTTTCTGACCCAGCCACAGTTCTCCTCATTTCTTTTCCTTTCCCAAGCCAAATTTCAGTCAGTGCATCATGGGCAGAGATGTGGGCTCAACATGGCAGTGGGCTCAACATGACAGCATTTAGCTCAGTGTGGAAACCACGGGGGATTGCTGGGTGACCAGGACTGCTAAATAGTCCTCGAGAACTAGTGCAAAAAGAAGAATTGAGGAGCAAATGAGGAGTTTGTGTGGCTCGCTTTCACACAGGCGTACACAAGCCTGTTCTCAGTTGCAATAGCTGCAGTTGTTCCTGCTAACAAGTCTCAGCTGAAACCGTCTGGTTTTACAGTTAACAAAGGCTGTTTGTGCAATGTCAAATAGTTGAAATGTAACATGTTTGGGTAATTTTTTTCCTCATTTTTAGTGTACTATATGTTTTGTGAAAGCAATCCCTTATAAATCTCCATTATGTAAGGCTGTTTTAGAACACTCTTAAGCTCCATGAAAAAAATTTCTTTTAATTACATGATCAATTTCTTCCTCTAGTGTGCTTTTTTTTCATGCTACATACCTTTCTTTCTACCGTGTTATCTTCATGGGAGGGTAAAGAACAGCACTATTTACTGTTCTAGGATTACAGTTCCATAAATAAAACATATAGTGAGAATTACCACATCTAAATAGGATTTGCATTATTTTTCTACTTATTTTTTAGGTGGATTACTTTTGTATAACTTATTCTCACCCACCCTGTCTGTAGCAGCAAAATGCCTTTACGCTCATCACTCTCTTCTCCCCCTGCCTGCTGAACATTTTCTTAACACAGAAGTCGCTAAACAAAGCCGGAGGCCAGGTCATGTATGACAGAGGATATGAACCTTTTATTTTTTTTTATCTGGAGCCATAAACTTAAAAGTCTATATCTGTCTTTCATCCTTTGCTTGTGCTTCCCACCAGGAAACATGCACTAAATGGGGCAGCTCAGGTGGGGAAATGTGCCCTCCCCGAGGCTGAATTCCCAGGGTGGGTTTTACGGGCTGTGCCTGGAGCACGCTGACAGTGGGCTGCGTGCACCCTTGGCTGCATGGAGAGCTGGGCCGTAACCAGCGGGAAGGTGGTCTTTGCTAGGCCTTGGCCCCAGCTGTGGGGACGGATGCTTTAGAGAGTGCGGCTTGAAGCCTTCACCTCATTTTAAATCTAGGCTGGTGGGAATCCATTTGGAACGCTCCAAGCAGGAACATCCCCCAGAGATAAGGACCACAACTAGCTCCCGTCTCACCAAATCAAACCGAAAAGTCCCAAGGAATGGGTGCCTGTGCCTTTCACGCCACAGGTCATCTCCCTGGAAAGGGGGCATATGGGGGGCTCAGACTTCCCACTGAGCTTTGAGCAAGGCCCAGACTAAAGGGGCTACTGGGAGATGCCTGGCGTGTTCATTCAGAGGACATCTGTGAGAGCTGGATTTGCAAGTATGATACACGAGCAAAAGTACCAGTTTGATTGTTCAGAGGGGATTAGTCCCAGAAAGAGAAATACAGATGCAACGGGGATATTACTGCTTCCAGGGGCAGGTGGCAGCCGAGAGAAATCTTGAGGGCACCTAGCTGAAACATAGAGCCATCATTGATAGTTTTGTTAGACAGTCTCACTGTGTTCCCAGACAAGTCTGAGACATCTTAGACAAAAGCTTTGTCAAAAAATCTCCATTAAAATGAGAAAAAGAAATTATTTTGCTTTCTCTACACCTAGGAGTTTTAAATGAGCTGGTTGAGGACCTCGGTATTTCTATGATGAATTTTAAATAACTCTTTAGACAAACAGGAATCTCAGTGCTATGCCAATGTTTACCATCAGAAGATGGCATGACCCAGATGTTTTCAACTGCTATTTCTCATTCTGACATTCATTCTGGGTAAAATATTTTAAATGGGATACAATAAGAAAATAGAGGGGTGAATTAATGGGTTTAAAATGATTACTTATTACTATTTATTAAAGAGCTTAAATGGATACTTTCATATTTGAAATAGATTGCTAGATAAAGATAGGATAAATTTGGATAGCATTGAGGATGTAAGCCACCTGGTAAGAATTTGACTAGATCTTACACAATATTTTGAATAATAAATAAGAATGCCACAAAATTACCATAGCACGTCTTAAAAGAAAGATGGATGACAGGTCTTCAGTCATGGCTATAAGCAGGTAACCATGAGCAAGCATATGTGCTTCTAAAGTGGTCAGCTGGTAACTGCTTCTTGGCCATTGACTAACTGCCAGTAACCAATAAGGTTTACAATGACAGCAATGTTGGGCTTAAAAGCCATACAGAACAATGTGGTTCTCTGGATAAACTGAGAATAAGCTGAACAATGTAGGTCTTAACCTGAAGTTTATTACACAAATACATGATCTGGGTGCAATTTAGAATAAAAATGAGGGGAAGAAAGCTTCCTGCGTCCCAGAAAGCAGCATCTCTGTAAAGGATTGGAAGGGTAATTTGAGCTGCTTGGGTAATAAGCTTCTCCTTGACAGGGTAGTGTCTCATGCAGTCCTTGGATGTATAAACAGAGGTAGCTCAAATAGCAATGGCGTGATGATATTTGTGTTTGGCACTGGAGAGAGCACTAATGGAATACTGTGTCCAGTTCTGTCATCTGCAATTCAAGAATGATATTGGCAAACTGAAATGGCTTCGGAGAAGACTTATGAGAACAATTAAGAAGCTGGAAAATATTTGTTATGGGCAGAAAATCCTGGATCTAGGAGCTAGCATCTATTTTATAAAAAGAAAGTTAAAGGATGACTTATTTGCAGTCCAGAAGAGCTTACAAGGGAGGAAAGCTTTGGTGATGGCTCTCTGCAGTCTTGAAGCGAGAAAAATGGGACTAGAAATAAGACATAGGATTTAACAGTGAGGCTCGCATTAAAATTTATGGTAACAATTTGTAAAACTTTTTTTTTTCTTTTCTCCTTACAGCTACACCTAAATGAGAGTTAACATGGGGCAGTGCTGCTCAAGAGTCATCCCTATTGGCCTCGGGAGCTATGAATCTGAGAAAACTACTGAGAGTACCTCAAACAATATATGAGTTAAAATCGCATGATCATTCACACACTCATAAATACAGGCATGGGGTCAGGGTCTTAACTAAAATCAATTCTTTACACTGCTTTGAATGTTGAGAAAATTGTTCTAGTCTGCTCACATGTACATAGAAAACAAGCACCTTGCAGCACACTGGCTGTCATGAGAGATATAAGAAGGTTCCAGTGTTTGAGGCTAAAATGAAAAAGGAGTCCAATATTGGAAGTGAAAAGGGTTAGTTGGGCAAATAACATGGGTAAGGCATGGAGCAATGAGAGTAGCAGAGAAGCCAAGTAACTTCCTACCAAGCCAGGAGGTCTGAGAGGAGTGGGTTTCACACAAACACATGAGGGTGAAACGAATCCTAAAAGGAAAATGGATGAGGTAGGGAGTTCTGTTAGGCTTGCTTTTTATGCAGGTGTCCTCATTAATGTGAGAGTAAGGGAAACTGCAGATGATGTGAAAGTATAAGTAACTGCCCTGGAGGAAATAGAAAAGAAGAGACAAAAAAAGCTGTAGAGGATAACAACATGGGCGTAGAATAACAGTGTGACATTTGGGGTGAAAATATGTAAAGTAACTCATTGAGGCAGAGGAAAAGATGGAAATAATCCAAAGGAAGGAAAAATTGTACAGAGCAGCTATGCTGAAAGATAAGAAATGTGCAAAGATGGGAGCACAGAGCCAGTGAAATGAGTCTGCAGTGTGATATGGTGGCATAAAAGATGGTATTAGTTCTGGATTTCAGATGTAAAAACACAAGCTCGGAGTCTAGGCTCTACCTGTAGGAAGGTCTGCTGCCAGTTCCCAGGCATAGTGTCAGGTAAAGTTGCCCTGCTAATGTTCTGCTTTCCTGGGAACAGAAATACCCCTCTGCGAGTTGAAATATCAATAATACAAGGCAATTTTTAAGTCCTTGAAATGAGTTCGAGCAGGACCCAGATGTGGGTTGAAGTACGTTTGGATCAGAATTTAGCTGGGGTATTTTGATATTTGACTGGCTTTAGCCAAACTCCCCTTTGCCCATTGAAAAGTGATGTGGACTGGATTGAGGCATGTTGCTGGAAGTTATGGGTTGAAACTGGGGAAAATGAGGCTGAAACTGATCTGGAAACCTGGGCCTTCCTTGGTTGTCAGACAGGAGATTTGCCTAGAAAACTTCTAACAACATTTTTGCCAACTTAGATACAGCACTAGCAAAATTGGGCAATAAAGAAAAACCTTTCAGAGGCAGGGAGATGGATTAGATGACCCACTAGGCTTTTTCCATCTTTAACTTGCGATGACTTTATGAAAGCACTTTGTCAGCTTTTCACTAACTACTGTGTACTTAGCTCTGATCAGTCCTGTCAGACTACGGTTTGGGAAGTTAGATTTAGCTATAAATTCCTATCTGAGTCTCTCTGAAATCTAAAAATAGAATAGTTGAGAATGTATGGGCTGAATTATGGATCAAATGTGACACTGCAGGAACCAAGGACAAAATGTGTGACATTAAACTGATGTCAAAGAAAAATTCTCTACTTGACTATTTCTCTACTCACGGAGTGCATTTTTCATGCACAGAGCTCTGTCAAGGCATTAGCTAATTAATCCTCACAGGATGTCAGTGGATCATTACTTACACCTCCATTTTTCAGACAGAGAAGAAAGTTTAGAGAATCTTTCTATGTTATAACTGGAATCAGGAATACGAGTATCTTGCCCATTGCCCCATGCTGAAGTCTCCAGTCCATACTGCCACCTAATGCCTGTCTAATAGATGTGATAAAATGCAGTGGGTGCTTTGAAAAACAAATGAAGTAGATATTTTCAAACTATGCACAATGTTTCATAGTTAAAAAAATTATATGATAGATAAATTGATTTCAGGGAGGGAAAAGCAGGAGAACGTGTGATATGAGGTTGATGGTAATTGCATGGAGAAACATTGTTTCTTCCTGTAAGAGGCTGCAGACAGCCTTCCTGTGCTGGTTTGGTATGAATGTGACCCCTAGCAGCAGAGTGCACAGCCCAGGATCTTCCTCACCTTTTTGAACATCGCTAACGTATCACCCTGATACCTCCTGGCTGGGGCGAGCAGTGATTGGGAGGAGTTTCCTTATCATTTAGGGGGCTTCAGGATTGATATTCCGCACCATTGCTGAGGCAAGCATTGGCGTATGATCTCCTCCTTTCTGGTAGAGGGGGAAACTAGGCCAGACTGTGAATTGCAAGTCTTCTCAGAGACCTCAAGAGCCCAGGAACTCCAAGCCGTCATCTGTGATTACAGCAGCTGCTTTGCCCTACATACTGATGAGGCCACAAACTTGTCATGGGACCACAATGCTGAATTGCTGCTCCCTCCATAGCAGTAACTTCTATCGCATCATCAGTCACAATTTCATCAGTTTTCAGGTCTGCCACGAACAGTTACGGTATCTATTATTCACAGATTCAGCCATAGCATGGTAATATTCATAGCTACACAGGCCTCTGTGTTGCCCCCTAGATTGTTTGCAGCTGCTGAAGCAGACGGACGTATCCGCACTGGCGCTGGACCAGTAGCAGACAGTTTATGCAGCCATCGACTGGACACCTGCAAGATGCAAGTGTCGTTGAAATAAAAAGTTGTGGCATACTTGTTGCACTGAGTTAACATTACAATTCACTCTCGTTATGTACCTACCCTCTAGACTAGCTAAGGAAACATGCTTATAAATACAGCGTGCAATTAGCAGTTGCCCAGAGGCAGTACAAAGCAATCGTACCTCTTTTTTCTCAAATTCTGTAGCAGCTAGAATATTCCATTAACAGTAATAGTTGCATGGTCTTGCTACTCATTCAGCAATTTTCCTGTAACTATTAGGTTCTGTTAGTTTAAGAAATCCTGGTATTTTATTGTCCAGGCAGTGCTAACAGCTTTGCCACTGGAAGAAAATAACAAAGGAAAATAAAATTATTTTGTCATCTTGTTCCCATTGGTGTGGAGGTGAAATTCTGTTTTACTATGGTTGATTAACCTTTAAATGGGGGAAAAAATCAGGCCTATACAAGCACTCTATGTTTTTAAATACAATATGCTGGATGTAGGGGTTTGCTGACAAGCAGGGGAGCCTTTCATAGCGAAAGCCAAGCTTTTACCATTGGAGAATATTTCTAATTGCCTCTCTGACCATCATTCAGAAATCCTTTACTAATGTAATTAGTGACTTGTCCAAAACTAGAAATGCAGAGAAATGTAATTCTATGCCTTTGAGGATTTGGAGATTTCACAGTTCGGTTTTGCTCTAATTCGAGTGGGAAACCAAAACACTTTGAGTCCCCCATGTCAGCACTGAAGGCATCCTCACCCTTTACTAATATCGTCTGCATAGCAGGCTCTGCCAGAGCCTTCAATCCTGGAAGTCCCCAAAATTTTTGCCTGCCAGGGATGTGTATGTAAGGCAGACTAGCTTCGCTGGCATCTTTTCCTCGGGGAAGAGAGCTGCCAAGTGACTGGGAAGTGGGACAGGCAAGAAACCTGCTGAATAGATCTTGCTTGCTTGCTTTCTAAATTTCACTGGCATGGGCACACATGTGCAAAGCATTTCAGGTTCAGTTAATTCAGCAATTTGTGGTGAAAAGAGTTTTCTTTGTTCTGCCCTCCCCCCAGTGGTTCTAATCTTACCAGAAGATGGCTGAAGTTACTGATTATGAACTTTCATTAGAAAATGTCAAAAAGAAAAATCCACAGTCTAATTTTTAAAAGGTAACGACTGCAAACTTTCCCACTGGAATGCTCATACCCCAAGAAATTAGGTTATTTTCCCGTTTCAGTATCTTCAAAATAGGCTAAATTTGGCTCTGGAGGAAGTAACAGTATTTATTGCAGGAGAACTCAGGTTCATGGGAGGTCAGTGTTTTTTCCCAGGACAGCCTTGTGTCATTATTATTATTATTATTATTTCTCTTAATTCTCTATGGCAGTCCCACTATGCTAGGTAATATAAGAGCACCTAAGAAAAAATACCCCCTACTTCAAAGAAGGTAGATCCCAAGCAGACAAGAGCAGAGAAAAGAGAGGAAGGGAAAGGAGAGGAAGGGAAATTGAAGTTCTTGCATAGGATCATGTGTATAGGCCTTATTGGTTCTTATCGGTCATCTTTCAGCTTTCCCTCACTGCCACTCAGCTTTAAAAAGCAAATGTTTTTGATGGCATCCACCCATGCCCCAGAGCACCGCAGTGAAGGAAATGGTGTGGCAGTGCTCTGCTGCTGGGTTTCCAAGTGCATTCCCAAGCAGCCAATTAAATCAGACAAGATAGGTACCAAAGGAGAAAATAAATATTCGTCAGCCTCCACCTCGTTACAGAATCCAAGCGCCTGTCTCCTGTCAGAATCACTGAAAGGTTTTTGCAAATGCATAAATACATAAATTGTGTCTGCATGATTACAGCTACCATTGCTCCTGGAGAAGCACTGTGCATCTTGCTAGCTTGCTTTTTAAGTGTAATAATTAAAGGCATAAGTGAGGATTGTGCAAAATTCAGAGATACTGAAACTAGAACATTGACTTTTACAATCTTAACGGTGCTGCTGTCCTCCACATTGCTTGGCTGATATCCTCCTTTGCCAATCATTTCTATTTTGCTGTTTACTAGACCTGGGACAGACTGAATTCAAGAAGAAGCAAAATCCTAGCCTAAGAGCGCAGACCCAATTTCTTGCTTGCACAGTCAGGTAGATGCAGTAGTCACTCAAATGTTGAGATTTAGGTATATTAAAGAATACAAAATTCTCCCTCAGAAGAATAATATCCTGTACCTATGAGGCAGCAGACTTCAACTTAGATTATTTATCAGGGATCAGCCGTAGTTAGCATAAGGGGTACATGCTAGGCTTGATCATTTTATCGCCAAAGTTATGTGGATACTGTATTTGTATAATAGGAATACTATGCTTTTTGTTTTGTTGCTGTTGTTAAAAACAGTACTTAATAGTGTGATTTGTACTGAAATAGCAGCTGTGGTGTGTAGACCTCCCATCTCCCCATTGAGCAGAAGGTGGGACAGAGGGTATTTGGGACTGTGATTCCTACCAAGGCCTTTAATTGCTACTATTTTGTGCCTAGAGGTAGGTTAGAAAGAATATGTATTTCTGATAAAAGAAACTGAGATCAAATGGTTTATCTTTTTCTTCTTAGTGATGTTGCTGTAACTAACTATATTACCTGGGAATGCAAACATAACAGATACAGAAAATGGATTGCAAATGTTCCCAGAATACCTTCATGAAATTACAAAGAAAATAAGCATTTCAGCGACACACTGATGGTCCCGTACAAAGTTATGCACAACACTTAGTGCACAGTGCAAAATACAGGAGGAGGGAGGGCTTACAACAGTGACCAGCTCCCATTAAGGAATAAAAAACTAATGACTGAAGGTGTTTACCTCAACTTCACCATTGATGAGCCTTGATAACGTCAGTGAAGTTTCTCATGAAACTTCAGGTTACTCAGGTCATTTTAGGGGACAGCAGAAAGGAAAATCTTTCCATTTTAGGTTGTTGATCTAAATATAGTCCCAGTCGCTAGTGACCAGAATGCATCACTGTTTGACAACTGCCTGCTGACACACACAGCCAACGCTGGCAGCCCAGCTCTGATGCGATGAATGTCCAGATCCCAGAGATCACCGTGACTGCCTTTACTCGCACTTTCAAGAAGGGGTTGTAGCTGGAAACTGATCTGCCTTTCCACTTCTGGAGGCCAGTATGATCATGCACACTGCTTTTGGTATTTCTTTTCTGGAGACAGATGTTTGGCCTTCAATCCTGAAGCCCGAGGCTTTCAAGGACACCTGACTGCCTTGCTGAAGGGGAATTGCCAGAGCAATAGGAGTGAGAGGAAGGAGTCCGTTTCATTTACAAGTGTGCAAGAAATCTGGCTATAAAAAATAATACCCACAGACCTTTGCAGAATGAGTAAAAACACACTTTCTGTGCCAAAATTCGAATGCTGGTTAGCATTTTGTCTTAAAAGTTGAAATTCAGGAAATACTGACCAATTCCAACAGGGTCCAATTATTATTAAATGAAATGGAAAATGTGTTTGCTTCCCTCAGCACTTAAGAGGAATTTAGGTGCCCGTTAGAGCTATTGCTTGCTTCAGCTCCTACATTCAGTGGGGAAAAACATGGTTTCCACCACGACTTTTTAACTCTACGGCTCCTTATAACTATAACCCTTACAGGCTGAGTACCCCACAATAATGCAGTAGGAATCTGCCAGTTCCCAGGTGCTTTCATTTAAAAGCCTGGCACCTTCGGCAGCAAAACCCTGCTTGGTAAAATCTGGGTTGCTGTTTTTCTGGCAGAACTGAGAAAGTTGTTGGCAGCCAAGCTGCACAGGAGAGCACCTTATTGTTCTGCTTGTCAAATACGATGCCGGGATCATTGCCTGCATGCTTCAGTGCACACCTCACAAATTATAGCTCTACCTGCACACGGGTTTAATTAGGTACATTCGCGTACAAGGGAGCTGAAACATTACAGTGCTGGTTCTGGCAGTACCGATTCCCAGCACTCTGACACGGAAAGAAAGAGTAAATGGACTCCTTTTCACAAGAGAGAGCAGAAGAGCCAGAAGGGAAACCTACGGTTAAAGCTGGTCGGTGCTTCCCATTATATGTACAAAGATGTGGGCTGAAAGATCCAGGGTAGTGGCAGGGGCCTGAGACATGCACAGGCGATGGGGAAGGCAGGAGAGTAGTGCCAGTGGCGCCGCAGGGAACCCAGGGCAGGTGTGCAGGGCCAGAGAGAGGTTGGGAACAGAAGCAATGAGCTTGAAGTTGNTCCCCCCCCCCCCCCCCCCCAAATTAAAGAATGGAATCACAAATTAATATTTCGCTAGTTTTCTGGTAACTGAAGCCTTTAATTTTACTCTTGAGCTGAAAAGCAAAAAGAAAAGCCTTTTCAGAATGCAAATTTGAACCTTTAGGTTTCAAAGATGTTGAAATGAAATTTTGGATTATCCTAAAATATATTATTGGGGCAGAGGGGAGCACAGGATCCAACCTAATTCAGCTGAATTCATGTGTGATCACCTGAGACTGAATTCTCTATTATGCTTAGCTGCATTTACTAACAAAATTTCATCCAGCCTTGCTCTTTTTTTTCTCTTGTTTAATAATTAAAGTTTATGGTACAACTGTGCTCATGCTGTAGTCTAGATAGATCCCACATGTTTATGCCTGGCTTTAATGTTACTTCTCACAAATTTGCACTCCTTTTTATTTTTTATTTCTTTCTATTTAAATGAAAATGATTTCTGATCTGAAATAGTTTTAGATGTTAAAGAAAAGGTGTTATAAAAATGACATATTGCATGTTTGAAGATTTGATTTTGGTAAGGACAGAAGGGTTTAAAAAGCGTTAGCACTTGCTTTGGTCAAATTAGACTAATCTTACCAGAAGATCCATGAAATATTTCTACCTAGGGCGTGAGGGATGCTTATAATCTATAGAGCAGGGTTTGCCCTTGAAGTGCCTTCTGCGGTTAAGGTCCTTATGCCATTTCTATTTATGAATTATTTGAATAAATGATATATCAACCAACAGGTGATGCCTTCAGTTCCTTAACATCTGACTGAGGTCACCATTTGTCAGCCAGGCTCTGAAAATGTGAAGAGCGTGAAGAAACAGATGCTGGAGCAAGGCGGTGATTATTATGGCCAGCAGGAGGACAGGGGCTACAGAGACACTATAAAAGTCTGAAACCTGCATTTCTGTCATCATATTGTACTTTGACTCAGTCTTCCCTGCAGCTTGAGTTACAGCGCAGCTTTTTGTAGAGAGGGTTTGTCCTGTTAGAAAAAGAGGGTGGTGACCTTCCAGGCTGAAATTGCAGATGAATGCCTTTTGAAAGGCAGTAGGAAAACTGTCCTTAGTTTCAGCTGTCAAAAATAAAAGGCGTGTCTATGTCAGTCATGATATTGCTGAATTGATCTCTGGTCCTACTTCATTTCAGTGTTACAAACAGGTTACAATATACAAAATACTATTTTACTCCATGTTACACTGTATTTTACAAAATACCTAGGAGATATTTTACATTAAAGCTAAATGTTGTTTACCTTTAATAAGGTGCATGGTGAAGTAAGGTGCATGGTTGTTTAAAACACAGGCATAGAAAAGAAATTTATTTTTTCATTAAGTATTTCTATACACAAAATCAGTGGTGACAAAGATGAATGAATACAGTTGTTTAACACTCTCCCAAGAATAATTCCCCTTTTCCTTTGGTTTCCTTTCTCTCCTCTCTTCATGGATCCTCAATAGTTCTTGTCCCTGCTCTTTGTCTTCTGGTTTAGAGCATAGGCTCCCCTGCGGAGAAAACATGGATGAGAAGAGTTTTGCTATTGATTTCAAAAGGGGCTTTATTTGACTCCAGATCATCTTCCTGGCCACCACCACACAGGAGTAAGGGCCGAAAGACAAAGCCTTTATGGACATTCAGGGCTTTATTCCAAATGCACTCGGGTGCAGTGTTTCACAGGAAATTTCCAAGGGTCCAGCCAGGCGATACTGATCAAAAGTACAGTCTCACAGCCAGTCTGACCACTTACCACTTTGCCTGAGGCTGAAAATGATGAGGATTTCCTCTCAGCAGTGCTGATCCCAACAAGTGCATCAGGCCTTGGAGGTTAAATGTAGCTCTTGTGAAAGCCAGTCATTAATGTCACTGGAGTTATAGCAAGGATGTATTTAGGCCAATGTGTTTAGAAAAATTTGTGGTGTAGAAGTACAAAATGCCAAGTGCGGTTGAAAGGTTCTGGGGCATGCATCTGCAGATGGGTAGAAAGATGTGATTTTTTTCTGCCCTGTTTGGTACTTGGTTTTTTTATTTTAATGAATTTTTCGAGTAATAGTTTATTCTATACTGTATGTAATGCTGTTTGTCATCTTTATTCCCTCAACTGTTCCAAAATCAAGGCTTACTAGTTTTGGGTGAATTGAGAGGTGACAGGTTTCAGGTCACTAAATCAGGAAACAAAATGAAACTGGAAAGTCTGTAGAAGAAAACCACCAGGAAAAAATCCTGAAAGACTGCTATTATCAGAAGACTGAAGAACAAATACCGAAAAAGTATGTCTGTGTTTCCTACTTATCTGAGTGAAACAGTGACTGTGACCTACATAAGCTGTGGGCCTGATAGGCTACAAGGTCTGCTTGTCTAGGCACCAACCACAACATGGACACATATAGCACTGGCTTCAGAGCTCCTGAGGGGACACTTTAGACTGTCCACAGCAAGTCAGTCTGGAAGCTTTCATTTATAGATGCCAGAATGCTATTAATATGGGAGGATTGTCCAGTATAGCTCTGCAATCGGATCGAAATCTCTCCCATCGCTATGCATAGACCATAGTAATTGTGTGTGCACATGAATATTAACTTTCATGGAGCACAATTTCCCTACCAAGGAGTCTCCCCTTGAAAATGCTTAACTATTCTAAGGTAAATTCAAGGTGATCCCACATCCCTTCTTGTGTGTGAGAGCAGAAACTATCCCCAAAATGCAGATCACGTGCGTCAATAAAGGCATCTCAGAGAGATAAGCCAGTAACACGTTTTATTATTCGTTTTGGTCTCTAGGAGGTCTTTGCAAAACCATGTAACAAAAACATGATTTGGGATGTTTGTGCTGGATGCGAAGGTGAAATAGAGTCCTTCCCTACATTGGCTGTCAGCAGAGGAAAAAGCTGTGACGGAGTTCATAGCAGACTTGGACCAGCTAATGTAAACTGCCCTACCTCCACTGGCTTCCACATAGCTAAAGCAGTTGACCCTCAGTAAAAATCTGCCCCAGTAATTCTGGCCCTTTCCCCAATCTGTCTCTTATTAGCAAATGAGTTTCACGAAGTACCTTCATCCATCTTGTGCCCCTCTTCCTACATAACCATTTTCCAGAGTAGGACATCCTTTGGTAGAATACATATCACTGGGTTCATTCCCCTAAGGTTTCTAAATAATGTCACATAGGCAGAGCATCACATTTGCTGTATCTGGTTTGTTTAACTCTGTGTGAGCTGTGTTTCCCTGCACAGAAGGAAATAGCTTGCAAGTACCTAACAATACTCAGGACAGTACAAAAGATGGTACTGAGTAACGAACTCAGCACAGCTCAAACATCCAGTGAAGCCGTGACAAAAGCCTCCCACAGTCTGCATCTTACAGAGCCAAACTCCAGATTACCTCTTGGTGCAACAGGCTTGATTGTCCTTGCCAAATGGAGGAGCAAGGAACACTACGAGCTAGCTCGGTGGCAGGACCCACTTATCAGGGTTTCCCAGTCCCAAGATTGGTGCTTGCCTTCCCTCTATTCAGCTCAGGAGAGAGATGGAGTGATCACCGGGGAAGAAAGCATGCTAGCAGGCTGGAAATTGCTGTACAGACTGCAGGAATTAATTAAACTCCCACTGGAGCAGAGAGGGACCAAAGGAGAATGTTTCTGCACTGCGTGCCTAAAACTCACCTGGGAGCAGGGAGCCAGAGCTCCGGTCCCTGCCTCTAGGCCTGCTGGGGGATTTATCCAGTGACTGTCCCACATCCAACAGTGACACCATTGCAACCAACAGGGACTTTAAAACCCGCGTGGCAGAGATGCTGCTGGCCCCATCCCTGAAGCACCAGCCTGGGGAAGCACAGCCTACCCGGCCCTAAGGGGCAGACACTGGTGGGAGGGGAGGAGGGCTGTGGATGGCTCACTTGGGCTTCAGCACTGACCAGCACCTTTGCCCAAGCCTGGTTTTGGGCCTGGTCCTTACCCAGCAACATCCAAAATGCAGGCTCCACCAGAGGGCACAGCCACCCAGCAGAAGTGGGGAGCTGGGGCAGCGGCAGGGCGGCGGCAGCAGCAGCAGGAGGATGCTCCTGGGAGCAGAGTTCCCCCAGCAGCAAGCAGGGCTGGCTCCTGTGGACCACAGCTATCTCCTAAAAGGAGCTGAGGTTCTCCCTGAAAAACACACTGGTCCCTGCCGCTTTCAAAAGACATGCAGCATCTGCTTTTGGCACTGGAGCACATGATCTCCCAGTCTAGGCAGGTGAGAAGAAGCTAGCACAGCCAGAACAATGCTTTTTTGCGGCGTTATGTTTGATTTTATTTTGGATATGTGCATCAGGCAGGCTTCCTTGAGGTAGCAATTGAGGGTTACCATTTCTTCCCACTTGTATGGTACTTGATCCAGGGGTAATTGATACGAGGTCAGGATGTATGACTGAGATCAGAATTTGGCTCTTGTTCATTATTTACAAAAAACTTCCACTAATTTGAGGGTTGCCTGGTGATCAGTGTTCTTCAATGATTAATTTTCTTGCCTTGCAAGAAACAGAAAAAACACCAGCTTTAACTTGTAAGATTATAATTTTTGTAGCTGTTGTGCCCAGTCCACCTGTGAGCTGTGGGACTGAGAGGGAGGGCACGGAGACCTTTCCTCTCTGATCTGGGACTCCGCTGCCCTCTTTCCCCTCCATTAGCCTGTGCAGCATTTCAAAGGGGCCAAAGCAGAGGAAGGGCATTCCTCCTTTTGAGCCAGCATGTGCAGGGGAACTGATGTACGCACTTCAGGGAGGTACAAATCAGTAGATGTGCCCTCCTTGTGCGAGGGAGAGCTCAGGGAGTCCTTCTTCCTACAATGCCTCCCATTGCTCATTTTGGCTCTGCATTCTCCCCAGTCAGGGCTCTCCCTCTGTGGCATAATTAAAAACATACTCGAGTTTTCTCTATTTGTCTCAGTAGATCATCATGGCAAGTGCAATCCTTGTATTATAGAACATGACAGTAATTAACACCTAGCTACAGCGCTATGGCATCTAGATCTTTCTTCACTGATGACCACAAATCACAGACAAGCGTTTATATGATTAACAGTATTAATATGACACATTTTAATTTTATGGACAATGTATGTAGCAGATAAGCAACATAATAATTATGCTTTGTACGTAAAACAACACTTTCCTTCTAAAGCTCTCCAAACTTTTAACACTCAATAATGAATTTAGTCTGGCTGTATCTGCTGTAATAGGAGAGTTGTTAGTTTTGCTCTTCAGAGAAAAACTGAAGCAGAGAAGTGACTTGTCAGAAGCATCTTGGAAACTCCGCCATTGACCCATTTAGGCTTGATGAATAAAAATCTTTTAACTTAACAGTTTTGTGGTATAACCATAAATTGTGTTTGTGCGTGTCTGCTTCTGGGGCCTGACTGAAGTCCAGCAAACATGCTGTTGATTCCTGTAATTCAGAATAGTCACTTTCACCTTTGGAGCTCAAGCCATGAGTTTCTGGTGACACAAGTTATACACATATGAAGCAAGTGGTGAAATTTCCTGTCTCCTGGGTGTTGGTTTAAACAGATGAGGTGCTCAGATAAGAAATGCATTGATTCACTGTCCTTCCTAAGGAAGCTAGTGAAAAGCCCTGGATGGAAATGCAAAGAACCATCCTTTGGTCAGGTCCTCATGGTGATCAGTGGTCATGTCTGACCTCTGTGTATTCAAACCTTCATTTGATAATCATATGAGCATGCTGGAAAACTCATCTCTCTTCTTTGGATTGTCCTGGAAAAGGGAGAGGGAAATGACTGGGAAAAGGAGTATGGGATCAAAGACTGTGGTATATTTCTCTATCTTCCTGTGGGAAGGCAATTCTTATCCCTGGAAAGATCTTTCCCAATATCTGCACGTTCAAAAAATGCTGAAAAAATAATAGTTCCAGATTTTATCACCCTTTTTTTTTTTCATATTCAATAATACTTAAACAGATATGCTCACGTCCTTCCTTATGTCCATGTGACAACTTACGGCTTAGCCCCTAGTACCAGAACTCTGAAACCCCTAATTTCCAAACCAGGATCACTTCAAACGGGGCCCTCTCTCACATCAAGTGCAAGTCAACCAACCCAAGCAAACATGAACTTGCCTCTTTCTGGTCAGAATAGCTGGCCTAGGGCTAATCTGTTTCAAGCACTCTGCTCCTACTCATGAGAAGTTGTTCCTGCTGTGAGCTTGCACTGCTGCAGGCTTATCCTTGGACAACACCTGGCTGTAGCAATACACATTTCCCAACTTACAGTTGACGACTGAAGCAGTAAAACAAGATAAAAACAAGCAGATGATAGCTGAAACCGAGAAACAACCTGTCTGCTCAGGAATATATAAAACCCAAAGAGAATTAACACTTCCCATTTTAGCACCCTTGCTGTACTTAGCAGGTGGTCTTTCTTCCCCTGCCCATCCCACAGCCCCTGGGCCAAGTGCGCTGTCACAAGTGTTGGCCACTGCAACCCGCTAGCTCTCTTGGCCCCTTTGAGAGAGAGTTCAAAGGGGCATCCCAACTCCAGCTCCGCCACCAGCCACACTACTCACCCCTTCCATGAGCCAGACCCGACCCTTCAGGGAGCCAATACAATTCACTACACAAGCTATTTACTTTCTTTTGGTTTTTTAGGTGACTTATCCACCCACTGTAGAGAGCTGAATCAGCTAACGGAGGGGTCAGGCGAGTGCCAGGTGTGGGGAAGCAGGGGGAGTGCATGACCAACAGGAGAGCAGGGAGCAGAAACTCCCCTTCTGTGGCAACCAGGCTGGCTCAGCCTTTCCACCCAGGCAGTCTCTGCCTGCTAGTGTGGCAATCAGTTGGAGCGCAGGGAGCAGGATGACCTGTTATTTTGGAACACTCCCCAAATAGCTCTCATCCTCCAAACGACCGGCAGCCTCCAGAAGAGTCATTCCTGTGGCTCCTCTGTTGGAACACAAAGAGCTTGTGGCACACAGGCACGGTCACGTACCCAACTGCAGGTGTCTGCTTCCATGGGCAGGTGAGCTAGGGTATCCAGAACATCCCTGGGGCCAGCAGATAGGACATGGGATTTAGAGGAACAGCTGCTGGAGGCCAGGAAGAATACTGGAGGACATCTCAAATGGCAGTACCAGACACCCGTCTATCTGAAAATGAGTTGAGACTGAAGTGACTAATGTTAGAGTCCTCAGCAATGACACAACATAGCTCCAGCTACACTGATAAAACTGCCTGGGAGATGGGGTACTCCTAGGCTTCCGTAGCAGTGGCAGAGCCTGCCCACAGACTTCCCCATACCTCTGAAATAGTAACAGCAGATTGAATATACAGCTGGGTACAAAAGCTTCCCCTTGACCCTACTGACTTGCTACAAAAATGCTGGCAGTTTTATTATCATCTTAATTTGTTCTTATTTCTTCATGTATTCAATCTAATGCTAACATAGAGCACTTTTTTGTGCCAACAAAAAGCACTTCTGAGGCCAAAAAATACCTGTGCAGCCCAGAAGATGTTCAAAGATGTGTTTAAAAATTAAAGGCAGCCCTTTAAAAACAGATTCTCTGTGCAACTGTGCAACTACTTTTCCGTAAGACTTTTCTTTCTTGTACTCTAAAGTGCATGCAACTCTAAATTGCAAAGTTCTTTTATAGACTATTTTTGCACAGATTCCAGATGGCACAGAGCAAGTGACTTTGCTATGTAAAGCTAAAGATTTTAGAGGAGGTGACTATAAAGATTTACTCCACTTTTGTACCCCCTTCATCACTGACTGCAGGATTAGTCCAACTGATGAAGTGAAAGAACAAGAGAAAGCTCAGCAATCATTTCCCATTTTCAGTTTTGAAGAATCAGCCTAGGCATCGTTTGTTTTTTTTTTTTTTTTTTTTAAAATCCCTAAAATAGAATACAATCAATATTTGTACGGTTAAATGTCACATTGTTACATGGAAGAGTGAGACCTTCTTTTTCCCCTTTCAAATCAGTGAGCCTTTGTGCATACCTGTATGATCTCGTCAGCAGCAGGGAGAGTCTACAACATAACTGATGACTGAGTCCTGTCCAAAGTTTTAATAATCTCTCCATGGAATTTGTGTACCACATTCACATTTGATTTAGTAACAGTGGTAAGTAATAGTAATCTTAACAGTAATAGTTACGCAATAATTAACAGGAATTAATCCTGTTATTGCCCTCCTGCTGAAGGAGCCCAAGTGATGGCTTTCATCTTTGAATGGGCAGTGAGTGGGCTGAACACTGTTTCCAAATCCCATCACTGACTCCATTGCCTCAGACAGCAAGTGTGCCACCACATCTCATCCCTGCTGAGGTCAGCAGGACTTTCCAGGGCCACTGCAAGATATAGCACAAAACCCTGGAGCAGAATCATGATCTGTATGTACTGCAAGCTGTGACAGTTGGGATAGAACCTATGAGCCATTTGGCCATACCACTGTTGCATTATCAGGTTTTTTTAGGGAAGGGAGTGAACTGATTTTTTCAGAAGACGTAGCAATATCGGTTGTGCTGGCTCTGGAAGCAGTTAAACCTGCACAGAGCAGAGGAAGGTGCTTGATGAGAAGCCTGCTTGATGACACTTCCCTAATCGCAGTTAGCAGGCAAGCTCCATGCTAGACACTGAAACTGTGAAGAGAAAAGCCTGACCACAAGATTTTCAGGGTGCCCAGTATTTCCCTCTGCGGCCACTTCATCAAAATGCCTGTCAGCTTTTTGCTCGCTTTCCAAGATCGTGAAATATGCAGAAACAGGCTTTCAAGAAATTCAAAGTATAAAAAAGTATGGAAAGTTAAGGTTGAAGCACACACACTTGTTGTTATCTTTGTATCTCTCCACTCATCACCCAAAATATACACATACCCACCCATAAATAGACACCTGTAATAACAGCACTAATCACTTCAAGCAGTGCTTTCTGCTTCTGCGGCTCTTTTGTACTGCAATGTAAAATTAAATTAGTCTTTAGAACATGATTGCACAGACCCCGTTATTTCAACCACCTTTTCTATTTTTAACCTAATTCAATTAAAAAGTAATATGTAGGAATGTCAAAGCAAATATATGGATTGACGTCAAACACCATAGAAGTTGGTTCCTATTCCAACCTCTACCGTAGACTTTTAGCATGACCTCAGCACGCATACTTAGGTGGTTCAGTGTAGGCATCCAGCTCCAAACTGACGTGCCCATGTTTGAACTTTTTGCCTTTCGCTTCTCCATCTCACCTGCTTTCCTTAAAAACCAGATTATTTTTGTTGACCTCTCAGCAATGAAAGTCAATTTATTTCCTCTCAGATTTCATAGAATCATAGAATCATAGAATCATTAAGGTTGGAAAAGACCTCTAAGATCATCAAGTCCAACCATCAACCCAACACCACTGTGCCTCCTTAAACCAGGCCCTGGAGTGCCACGTCTATACCTTTTTTGAACGCCTCCAGGAATGATGACTCCACCATCTCTCTGGGCAGCCTGAGAAATTTACTGATATCGTCCAACCCAAGGATGTAGGGAAGGAAGTACGCTGTTGGTGTCGTGCTCTCCTGGCTTGTAGGGATGAAGCACTCCACAGGTCTGCAGATGTACTGGTAGATAATGTAGAAAAAACCCCATGGTTTTTGCCTATGAATGAATACCACCTGGGATATGCTTAGAACTGCTACTAGTGTACGCAAAGATGGGAATTTCAGATTCTGTGATTTGTATGGAAATGGCTATAATGAGGGAGGTCTTGCTGTTGGATTGCATTTTATGCACAAGACTTCACGTGCTTCAAAACCACAGAGGTTTTCCACTTCTTGCCACAAACCATGGCCTAGAGCTTCAGCACGAATTGAAAAATGCTTCTGCTTCTTATGGCTGTGAACAAAATACTGAGAGGGGCTGAGGAGGTGAACCGTGTGAAGACAAAGATATAATTACCCCACTTACAACCACAGTGAGCTTTGATCGAGCCAATCTAAGCCATAGCCCCGACAATGAGGAGGGGCAGATTTCTGTCTGAGCTACCCACAAGGGCTGCACCCTGGAGCTGCTGTCTGGCCCCTGAGGTGCATGCTGCAGCTTGCTCCTGCCCATTGTCATTTCTGTTATAAATGGCATGAGCTGCATTAAAAATATTGCAGAAGAGCTTAGATCGGGGTGCTTTCAGAGCACATGGGTGATTTTTAAGTGCGTGATCAAGCTGAAGTCCCTGGTACATAGCATGATGGAATGGGAGTACAGTAAGATGCGGGTTATTTTATAGACCTGAAAGATGACACAATAATTCTGCTTTAAACTCCCTTATAACATTTTAATTCTGATTAGTGCTTACTATTGGTTTATTATGAGCTGACACTTCCTGAGTACAGCAATTTGTTCATAGGGTTTGCTTAGGCTTACCACGGCATCTGTCCAAGCAGGTTCCCAGCTGTCTGCGGTTGAGTCCAGGCATAATGCAGTGGCACAGACCAGCCCAATTTGCAGGCCTGACTTGCCAGGTAGACTTGGGCTACCCATAAACATCCCTTGGTCATTTTTTGTTTATACCCTGGCACTTGATGAAACCTTTCTTTTTGTTAGGACCAGTCAGGACCGGCTAGTAGTCCTAGGGAGGTCCCTTATTCATTCTTGATACCAATTCCTATTATCTTGTCCAAGGGCACCACCTAATTGTTTCTAGATTATGGGGTATATAGAAGAACCCAGTTTTCCATGGCCTCCATTATTTGCATGTCACTTTGCTTTCAAGTACGGCAAAATCGCAGACAGAGAGATTAAATCCTTTAATGCATTAATTGATACAGCTGGGAAAAAAGCTTTCAAGCACACAGGCCTCCTTCAAGTTTTTGTTTGTTTTAGTAATTGATGTTACGTTTAAATCACAATGTCAACTCTCATTGCCACTTACTATACCTTACGTTGACTTGTCAGCAATATAGCATCTCATTTCCCAGCAGCTGCTGAGAGTTTAGTTGAGATCTAGCTATACATCAGTACGACAAACTATTCAAAATTACTCCTTACAGCAATAGAAGCCTAATGGGTTTTGCAATAAATTAACACTGTGACAGGGAGGAAAAAGTATTTGCTTAGTAACAGGAATGATAATGGTAAGGTGCCCAACCTGATTAGACAGTTCTTTGTAAATCCTGAATGAACCTGCTTGCATTATTCAACCAAAGGGTTGTGGGTAAAATGGAGATGGCATTAATGTCTATCTAGTATAAAATACAGCATTTAGCTGCTACACCTTCTACACAGCCTTAAGAGACATGCTAAATAAGGGGAATAAAAAGTAATGCTCAATAACTATCCACTTACTGAATAAGATGGGCACCCAATATAAAAAAAAATACAAAGGTATGCACATGAATGTGCACACAGGGACTAAGGTTGTATTCCCTGTCTCCTGAAACCGTATCATTCTCCCCACATCCTTTCTCTAACCAGGGGATCAGGCCCAGTCAGCATGGCTTCATGAAAGGCAGGTCCTGCCTGACCAACCTGATCTCCTTCTATGACCAGGTGACCCGCCTAGTAGATGAGGGCAAGGCTGTGGATGTGGTCTACCTGGACTTCAGTAAGGCCTTCGACACTGTCTCCCACTGCATTCTCCTGGAGAAGCTGGCAGCTCACGGCTTGGATGGGCACACTCTTTGCTGGGTAAAAAAGTGGCTGGATGGCCGAACTCAGAGAGTGGTGGTGAATGGAGTGAAATCCAGTTGGCGGCCGGTCATGAGCGGTGTTCCCCAGGGCTCAGTTCTGGGGCCGGTTTTGTTCAATGTCTTCATCAATGACCTGGATGAGGGGATTGAGTGCACCCTCAGCAAGTCTGCAGATGATACCAAGTTGGGCGGGAGTGTCGATCTGCTCGAGGGAAGGAAGGCCCTGCAGAGGGATCTGGATAGGCTGGATCGATGGGCCGAGGCCAACTGTATGAGGTTTAACAAGGCCAAGTGCCGGGTCCTGCCCTTTGGTCACAACAACCCCATGCAGCGCTACAGGCTTGGGGAAGAGTGGCTGGAAAGCTGCCCGGCAGAAAAGGACCTGGGGGTGCTGGTCAACAGCCGGCTGGACATGAGCCGGCAGTGTGCCCAGGTGGCCAAGAAGGCCAATGGCATCCTGGCTTGTATCAGGAATAGTGTGACCAGCAGGAGTAGGGAAGTGATCGTGCCCCTGTACTCGGCACTGGTGAGGCCGCACCTCGAATACTGTGTTCAGTTTTGGGCCCCTCAGTACAAGAAGGACACTGAGGTGCTGGAGCATGTCCAGAGACGGGCAACGAAGCTGGTGAGGGGTCTAGAAAAGAAGTCTTATGAGGAGCGGCTGAGGGAACTGGGGTTGTTTAGTCTGGAGAAGAGGAGGCTGAGGGGAGACCTTATCGCTCTCTACAACTACCTGAAAGGAGGTTGTAGGGAAGCGGGTGTTGGACTCTTCTCCCAAGTAACTAGCGATAGGACGAGAGGGAATGGCCTCACGTTGCATCAGGGGAGGTTTAGACTGGACATTAGGAAGAATTTCTTTACTGAAAGAGTGGTTAGGCATTGGAACAGGCTGCCCAGAGATGTGGTGGAGTCGTCAGCCCTGGAGGCGTTCAAAAAAGGTATAGACGTGGCACTCCAGGGCCTAGTTTAGGAGTCATGGTGGTGTTAGTTGATGGTTGGACTTGATGATCTTAGAGGTCTTTTCCAACCTTAATGATTCTATGATTCTCCTCAAAGGTATTTACAACTTTCACTTCAAGTTCCTGCTTTTATGTGAGAATTAATTAAATTACTTCAAAAATGGTTGCATAAAAGTTATTTCCCATTAAAATAGACTATATATATTTTTGTTTACTGTTCTTGACTGCAATTGATATAAGCAACTAAAAGCAGGGTTTACAAACTCCTAAAGGCCAAGAAGATTTTCTGTGTTCTTCCATTGTCCATGCAGATTTCGTAAGTGACCCCGAGCTTCGGTATTAACTTGCAGATAGTCACATGCTAGGGGGAATTTTCAGGTAGCCCCCATGGGACCAGGACAGGAAGGGAAGAAGGATTCATGGCAGATTGTTTAACCTATGTAGAAGTCCTGTGAGCTATAGAAAACCTGGAGAAGTCCCTGGTAAGCTTTTGAGACCCATAGGAATCCCAGTAGCGTTTAGTGTTTCGAGGCTGTTACTGTATCTCCTGAAACTGTTACAGCCGATTTTCAGGCGTTGCTGGGACTTAACTCCTACCTAATGCCTTGCATGGCCAGCACTCCTGAACGAGCACCGAACACCACATGGATGCTTTGCGAGTCTGGACGGCAGCTGAGCTCCCAGGGTAGATATGTCCAGACAGAAACCCTGGGGGCAATAGTCAACCTCGCTTGAAGGCCTGTGGCCGTCCTAACCCCAGAGGAGCCCTTGCCATAGCATTTTATAACCTTCAGCTTCATCCTGTGCACCTCGCCAGCTCTGACACCGACTTTAGGAAGCTGCCAGTGTAAGGGAGCAGGTCTCTGGCTTCTGGCTAATCTGCCACTTCAGGGTTTCTAAAGTCCATCCATGCACTCTGGAAACTTCACATTTGGGGCACTTCCATTCTGAACAATCATCTTCTGGGAGAAAGAATCCCACAGACCATAACTTCAACCCACCAGATACTCATGAAATAATCAGATGGGACAAATCATTAAGTGACTCGAGTTCCTAATCCAAAATAGTTTGGAGTTGCAGAAAAAGGGATATTGATCTTTTTTCCCCAAAAATTAAAATTTCTGGTAATCATCTCTCTGTAAGAACTCCAATATTATGACAGAAAAAAAATGTTGTCACTCATGGGAGTAAATGTACAAGATACACAAATATTCTCTCAAAATTGGGGTGGTCCTAGTCATTTTCAACCAAGGAGAGTTGACATACACCAGCATTTGTTGTGTCCCAAATTAATTTCTCCACATCTCTGTATTAAAGATATTATTCAGATGGATGAGCAATATCACCTGAAGCAAGTGGAGCAATGGAGCAAGTGCTGATGCACGCTGTGGTGAGGGCAACACCAGGAGATATTTCAGCTGGAGGTGGCACATCCGTGTGTAATCCTACAGGAAGCATCTGGCAGAGGAGCAGGGGATGCAGGCCGATATCAGCCGTGGGGCAGCATTTATCCTCCAGCATGATGGCAAGGAGCAGTCCATGGCTCAGAGCGCAAGCACTGCAGCTGCGAGGAGCCCTTCACCCCGTGCTTCATCCGGCCGCACAATGTCATCTGTGGCTGCGCTGGAGATTTCTCCATCCGTCTTCCCCCATCTGCCTTCGGGTCCCCGTCCGCTGAAACTCCCTGCCAGTGGAGATCTGGAAGACTAATATGCACCTTTAGGGGCAGATCTTGTGGAGCAGGAGTGCAAATGAAGTCAGCTTTGCCCAAACACCACTCCACTGGCCAGTTCAGTGGCCATTGAAAGCCGTCTCAAAACTGTGAAGCAGTTTTGAAAACCCCTGCAGCTCTCTGAGCTTCTCCATCTGGAAAGCAAGGCTAGGACTCTTTCTCTTCCCCTTCGTCTTCTCTATACAGACAGTAATCTCTTAGAGAAAAGGACCATGGGACCTTCACCTGTTGAGGGCCTCTGGGTACAATAGAAATAACTAATAATTTAGCACCGCCTTGCAGTTTCAGTGCGAGCAGCGTGATGTTTGGTGTTTCGCTTAAAACCCCCAGTCGGATGACAATGCGAGAAACTCAGGAAAAAAGAAAAGTTCTAAATGTCAGGAAAAAAGAAGAGAAAAGCTGAAAAACATGACTGTGAAGAGCACAATAGTCAAAATGCAAGCAGGAGCATCAGACTGGTTAGCTGTTGATGTCCCACAACTTGAGGGCTCTTTTTTTTTTCTCGGTGCTTGGATTTATTGACTTTAAGCACTTCCATGACAGTGAGAACTGAAGTCCATGACAATCAAGAGCATGCTGACCTGTGCCAGATCTGCTCACTTATGGCTGGCTTTCTTGACATGAAAGCTGTTCTCCTGCCTTCAGACTGCAAGCTCAGTGGGGAGCTGGGACCGCTATTTTAGCCCAGCTCGTACTGTAAAGCACGTCCAGGGTGCTGCCGGAGTTGGAGGAACTCAGCTGGAGTCATCAGCATGTGGCAGATGAGACGGGAAGGCAAAATTAAGGGTACATAAACACTGTGTGCCTGAGCTGCGAGAGGAGCTCAGCAGGTGATAGTCATGCTCGGGGTCCCTGCCCCACGCTCCACCAGCCCCATCCATACGGTAACATCCAAAAGTGTGTCTGTGCGCAGTGGGGAGCCCGGGGCTGCCTCTCTGCAGGACGGTGCCCCCCGCACGGGGACACCCAGCTGCAGCCCCGGGGCCCTGCAGCAGGCCGGGCCTGGGCGGGCAGTGGGGGCAGAGGGTCCACCGCCGCGGGGTGGCAGCAGTCACAGAAGGTGCATATTGAATGTAAATGCAAAAAGCACGGGGCGGGGGGTAGCGGGTTTTTGGGGGAGTGCATGCGTTTGCTTTTCTGGCTAAACCTCAGCTTGTGCTCCTTTATTTCCCGGGTGGCCTCGGAGGGCGCGCAGGGCGCTGCGGCGGCGATTCAACACAGGGGTGGGGGCTTCCTATTTTTGTAGTCA
>WAAD01024168.1:65737-118368 GCA_013389945.1 Fregata magnificens | reverse complement strand
CTGCCCTCTCCCGCGGGTCCCCCGGGCTGCCCTCGGCGCCGGGAGCCCCCTCTCCATCACGCCCACCCGCGCCTTCCTCCCGGTCCTCGTCCTGGCTTTGCCCGCCTGCACAGGCCTCGCGTTCACGCCTTGCCTGTGCTCGCCCGCCGCCTCTCTGCCGCACCGTCCCCGGCCACCCTCGCCCGGTGCCCAGTCTTGCCCTTTCTGCTGCTCCTGTGGTCTGTCTCCCCAGCTTGCCCCCGACTTTCCCGTTGCCCGTATGCCCTCCCTCGGCGCTGCCACCTGCCCTCTCGGGCTCCCTCATCCCCGTATCTCCCGAGTGAGGACCTTCCCCATGCCACCCTCATGTGATGATGGCAGGATAGGACTGTCTCTGGGTCCAACATTTGCAAGGCAGAATGGTCCCAGATCCTAGGTGCATCTCAGCCAGGGACTTGCTAGAATCCTCCAGTGACTCGTCTGGGGACTTTTAAGGGCAGTGTAGTTAAAATGACCATTTAAGTGTGTATATGTCTCTCTCCGTTCTACTGCAGGTGAGCTCATTAGCTCTTGCAAGGTGCCTAGTGTCACTCATGTTTCAGGAGAAGGGAGACCACATAGATATTCTTGGGCTGGAAGTGTTGGACGCTTCCCATTTGTCCATGTTCCAGAAGAAAATTGGCATCAGAATAGGACAAACTGGTAAAAGAGGATGGAGGGGGTGATACCTGAGTGTATATAATAGCCAGATAACACAGGAGAGATGCAGTTTAGATTAAAGAGCGTGACTGGGAACCAGGACTCCTGTGTCTTCTTGGCTCTCCTGCACTTCATGACATGACCTTGGGAACATCACATAACCGGGGGGTTGGTAAAGACGGGGGAGGTGGGGGGTAATAATGCTGAAATGCCCTCATGAGGCGATTTGATGACTTAGGTAATGTTTGCTGAGTGCCTCAAAGATGTCGGGTACTATATACATGCTAAGTAGTGTTATGAAAATCTCCCTGGCAGTCTCATGTGCTGCAGAGGCCGCCAGCTGGGACTCCAGGCTCCCACTTCCCAGGTTCAAAGGAGGAGACCATCAGTTTTATGCTGCTGCTGTACAGCTGAAGGGACACGATGATCCATGCGCACACGCTTTTCGGTCTAGTTTTGCCTTCTCTAAGGGAACTGATGAATTAATACCTTTGATTCACATGAAAGTAAAGGAGGACAGCGATCTGATTGTGGCCTGGGAACGTTTCTGGAAATGAAATGGAGCTGTGCCTGCTGAGGTCTCTGTCGTGGCAGGCTTCTCCTGAAAATGGTGCTGAAGACTCTTCTGAGTTTCAGGTTAAAGTGTGTGTTTTTTATCTTGAGGAAGTGCACTCGCTTAATGAAACAGGTCCTGTTCCAGCACTTGAATTTTGTGGGGGAGCTTAACTGGTAAAATACAGCAGCTAAGGGCCATACGAGAAGGCTTTTCTACTTTATATCAGGATGACACGATAGGTTTGCTCACGCAGACACCAATGGCAGTACGTGGCTTCTCGACTCTGTAAGTGTAGCCTTAATGTACACATCATTAACTTAAGAATGTCCTAAGACGAGGTTATTAAGTCGTAGTTGTTCAGGGATAAACACGGTTGTTCGTTCTTTGAGCAGGAAGATGGAATAAGTGGACTTGCTTCAGGAAAGACTGTGGCAGAGTTTTATACTGTAATCGCCATTTAAATTAGGATGCAATACTATTACAATGCCTAACATGGCAAACAGGCAAACAAATTCTATAGGTGTGGCATTTGTTATTTTACTTCCATCTCAGAAATATTTCTTGATACCTTACAAGGCCAAAAAAAAAAAGGCTGTAGGGTGTTGAGGGGGATGAAGTGGCTCTAAGGAGTTGACCCTGTCTTTTGGATTTTGAGAAGCGCCTTTGGGGTCTGACTAGGTCGCGTATGAACACGTAGCCCAGGACATGAATCCCTCTACATAGCCTCTGGGTTCTGAGCTGGTTATAGCACTGACAAGCCCTCTTAATTATAACCGCGTAAGACTAAAGCCAGAAAAGCTTGAACGCAAAGCCTAGGGGCAGCGGCATACCCTTAGGTACTGGTATGGTTGGTCTGGATGGATCGCGGTGCAAGGAATGAAGTGGCTGGTTCTGTTCAGCCAAGGCTCTCCCCTCCTTTGCCTCTGTCCTCTGAGCTTGCTCCAAGTTCCATCACTCCCTGGGGCAAGTGCATGTTCTCTGCACTCACTGATCACCGACACCCAGGCTTTTCTTCAGTACACCCCCATCCTAGGGTTTGTTTCCTCATTGCCATCTGCCCCTGGAAATCATCCCTCTGAGGCTGGCATAAATGGAGCCCGTCTGATGGCGAATATGTCTAACGGCAGTGAACGAGGTTCTCCTTGCTTCATTCCAGATGCTCCTGCTACACTTTAGGGAGGCCCTCATCCTGCAATGTGCATGGTGCTGGGACCTCTTTAGAGCCTGGGCGTAGATTAGCAGGGCTGTAAAGAGGCTACTCTTTTGACAGAGGAAAAATGAATAGTCTGTTCCCTGATACTTACAAGCTGATGGCTTTCGTGCCTCCCTGAGTGCTTGGCTTTATGTGTATGCATACCCTCATGGTATAGCCCCCAGGCTGCCTGATTCTCCTGCAGGGAGGCACGAAGAGCAGAGCAAGGTTGCAGGCTGCAAAGGCAGACTGCAGCCTGCTGGTCTCTGAGGGCGAGAGCCACCAATTAGTTGTCTTCCCTAAACAAGCGATGACGGGTTTTGAGGAGATTAAAGAACTAACAGGTTCATTTACTCTCATGAAACTCCTTACGCTTTATGTTGCGGGAAAGCTGTTGTTGATGCACATTTATGTATAGTGCCATCAGGTAAGTAGCTTTTGATATAAGATACAGTATCGCTTTGATCTTGTGCTTGGACCGTGGGAGGTTTGATTTCAGTAAGATCAGGATTAAGTCAAATGTTTATTAAAATAATTGCTTAAAATGATTTCTCAAACCAAACTCTCCCAGCACCTCCTCCCAAACTTCTTTATAGAGGGAAGAGGGGTGAAGTAAATCATCTGCAGAGGATTTTTTTTTTCCTTAAACTGCTGTGTGAGAATTAACGCAGCTCTAGTCCTTTATTTCTTGTGAATAAATGCATTACTGTTTTTGCAGAATATTCGCAGTTCAGTCAGACATACAGCAAAAAGGGTTGCAGCGCTGAGATCCCGATTCCCAGCTGCAGCCAGTGAGGTAGCAAAAACTGGCTGGTGCTTAGGAAAGCAAAAGTGACAGAAATGCATGGACAGAGCAGTGACTGCTGGGGTCCTTCTCCGTCGTGCTGCAGCGCCAGGTTCGGGCATCAGCACGAAGTGACAGTTGTTCCTGTTATAATTGTCTGGCCAATAATAATTATCTTCAGATGTCTGCTGACGAGGGGCTCGCCAATGGGGAGGCAGGAGGCCTGTGCTGACTGCGCCGAGATATCTGGGCGAGATGACGTCACGCAAGGGCTTGCCTAAAATCACAGAAACTTTTCCTCTGCTGCTCCGCCGGCTGCTGCAGAGCTCCAGCCATCCCTGCCCCTAGCACGCTACCCTCCTGCAGGCTGCTCCCCTCGGGCAGGCTCCCCTCGATCCCCTCCCTTTTGCCTCTCCTGGCTTTTGCTCTCCTGTTTTTCTCCCTGAAAAACCAAGGTTTAACCCTTGGCAGCCAGCAGCGTGCTTGCAGGTAATAGCGGGAGCCGAGCTGGAGCGGAGGAGGATGAGCAGGATGAAAGCGGAGCTGGTTATTCCCCAAAGATGCTGTGGGGCTCTGCTGCAGAAAGTGGCTGGTTTTGTTCATGAGCTTTTTCAGTAAAGAGAGAAGCACTGTGTAAGGGCAGCTGGGCATTTTTTGGCTTTAAAGGGCACTGGCAACTCAAACTGGACTCTGAAATTAATTTTGTAAACCTCAGATGAGTATAAAGTCTGTGTAGTTGAAAAAAACATCCTGGTGCAGGAAGTTATTTTTAACCTTTTGTTACCTGAAACTTTTATGTGGTGAGAGACAGAAAGTGCAGTTGATGCTGAGAGAAATTTATCCTTTGTAATTCTCTTTCTGGTCAAAACTGGAGATAGATGTGGAAGAGCAGAGGGTCAACTAATTTGGATTTGAAAATGCGCTTGCCTTTTAATAATTCACACAAGCACCATCGTCCTAGACAGGCTTGTTTCCTAAATGCAGAACAAGCTTCCTTCATCCACTTAAGCTACTCTTACCTCATGCAGAAATCAAGAGTGAGAGGCTGTGTGTGTATCTCTCCAGGCATACGTGCAGGGCAGCCAAAACCTGATGTAAATTACTTTACTTCCCCCCCACCCCAGCACACCCCCCCCAGCTCTTGCTAAATGCCAGTGAAGGATGTGGAGGGGACGCTGCAGTCACCCTGTCCTCTCTGTGCTGCGGCAAGGACTCAAAGGGAAGATGTATGAGTTGCTCTTTACCACAGAGAGACTGTTTTACTCGAGCAAAATTCAGTCAGCCCAAGAATTTAGCCTACCTCCACATTTCATTCCCCAGAGGGGCTTTTTGCTGCTCTCTTGTGCAAACTGGCCATAAAGCTCATAGGGCCAGCAGTGCGTGGCAGCTTTGGTGCTGCAGAGATTAGAGGATACCTGCTCCTTTGCCTTTCCTTCATCTTGCAGGCCTTTCTGAGCAAAAGGCCAATGTATTGGAGTATCACAGAGCTTTGGCTCCTTGAAAATACAAGGATGGAGTCTATGGGGAATAACAGTGCATGTCCTTTCAGAGTTCAGGTATTTTCTGTCTGTGTGTGTGCTTGGGGAAAAAAAAAAAAAAAAGAAAAAGACGGTGGCACAAAAATGTCATCCTGAAGATAAATACATCGTCTTCTGGATTCAGCCTACTACTGAAATATAGGCATTGGCCTTTTGCTCACCCTGTCCTTAGAGTATGAACACATCTCTTATCATGTTGCTTCATTAATTTTTAAGCCTCTGACAGTGAAGACATCTCTTCTACTTTGTGAAACACCATGTGCTTGTGGGAATAATAAACTTGTAAGAAAAGAGCCGGAAGTAGTTTAGGAGCTTGCCATTGTTTTCAAAAGTGAATATGGACATTCAGGAGCATTTTGGTTTGGGATGAGATGTAGGACGCTGAATTATTTTGGCACTTCTGAAAAAGTAGCTTGTATCTTCAACTAGGCATATGCTGTGAAAGCAGAGGGGTGTTTGTGCAAGCACAGGCTGAGTAGCAAGTGGTGGCATGAACCCCTGGAGTCAGGGTGCTTTTTGTGAGTGGGCAAAGCAGCGACGGGAAGAAGCTGATTTCCCCTAGGATAGGGGTGCAGAGTGCCCAGCTATCTCCTTCCTTCTCTAAACACCCTGGCCCTGTTGAATCGCAGGGAACTTTTCCCTTGGAAGAGAGTATTTTCACCTCTGTGGCTATTTCTGCTAGCTTGTGGATACAGGCATCCATCCTGAGACAGACAGACAGACAGACCTTTATCTTTCACTGGTTAAATCCATGGGGAGTCAGTGGGAGGAGGGACCTTGTGCGCTGGTCCAACTTTCCAGTCTGCCAAGCTGTAGCTTCAGAAGGATGTGGTGTTAGGGCTGCTGGGGTGGCACAAGGCAGATGATAGCATTTGGGTTATGTGGTGGCATCTCTACTTGATCAGTCCTGGCAAAAGTGCAACCTGAAATCAACTTCCATGGGCTCTTCTGCACCGCAGGTGAAGGCAGCCTGAGCGCAAAGCGCATCTTTGGCCAAGGTCATCGCCCCATGTTGAGAAGACAGCAGTTTGTATGATGGCACGTGAGTTGCTGTTGGCTGTTTTGCTGTCAGGTTGCACGTGCTTCTGGGCTCTTCCTGGGCACCGCAGCGGCATTCCTTTCCTGATTGCCAATTTTTAATCATACCTTGATAATGAGCCACTGTTACTTAGGTTGGTGCATTTTTTCCTCCTGTTTGTTTTTCTGAGGTGGACGCTACATGTCCATGTCCCTTGCAACTTAGCAATCTTTAAAAAATGTCTTCTTTAAAAGCAGTGGCTAAAATTTACATGGGGACAGCTTCCATATTCTCTTCCTCCCTCAAACAGACACAGTCTGGTTGTCCATAATCTGGTAGGAGAAGCACTGTAGGCAGGCTACAATAATTTGTTGGATCCTGATCTTTTAATGAACTCTGTGCTGATAGATGTTGCCTTTTAATGGGGCTCAGGGTAAGCAGGAGATCGGTGTGTCTAACTCATTGTGTCTAACTCATCGTGTGATTAGGGGTCTCAGTTACTCCATTTTCTGCAATGCCTAACATAACTGGCCTTTTCCCTGACCCCCCTGCTGAAAATGCAGTGAGCACTCATGTCCAGTACATCTACTGCTCCCTAAAAAGTCAAACGTGGTCACGTTCCTATTGGTCTCAGCAGAGAAAGGTCTGGCTGAGTATTTAACTCTCAAATTTATGCCCTGCGTTTGCCATTGGTCTCTTCTCCACAGCCATCTGTAGTGGTGCTGGGAATAAAAGGATGTTTTGTACTTTTTTCTTCCTTTATGTCATTGCGCAGTCTCTGCCCCTTGCTCAAGAGTCTATCCTAAGCCCTTTTCAGCTGACTTCGATCTGCTGACTCTTAGCGATAAATATAGAGATAAAAAGGGGGAAAAATTTGTAAGGGAAAGGCTGTAGTATTTCTGTCTTCATGACTGTTAGCACTGGCAGGCTGGTACCTCTGGTGTGTTGGGGATCCAGGGAGCGGGGACAGACTGATGGGGAATGCAGAGACCCTTCTCTGCGAACACGTCTGTACAGAGCTGGAGACGAAGGGTACAGAGCTGGGTTTCTTTTTTTGCTTTGAGGGTAAACTTTGTTAGTGTTTGTGGAGCTTTCCGCAGCTTTGAGAATGATTTTGTAGTACAGGGTCCACTGGGACTGCACAAGGCAAGATGATGTAAAACACTTTTTGGAAAGCTTAATCAAGAGAGTTTAGATGCCTGTTCTTTTAATGGAAATGGGCAGAGGTTAAAACATATTATTATTTCTAAATGTAAATTAGCATTGGCTAAAATGTAAAATAAACTTTTCACTGACTCAGACTATATCAACATGTGAGCTATTTGTGTAACCACGTTACCCGCGTACTGCTACCCAATGCTTTTCTTCTTGCAAACTGTTTTGTCAGCCCACGTGAGCCTTGTCCTGGGTTGGAGTAGAAGGGTTTTGTGTATACTCAGTGTCTACACAGCGCATAGCAGAGTAATGCCCTGTCCCTGACCAAAGCCTCCCAGAACTGCTGCTACTACAAGCCATGCTGTTCCTGTTTGTGTCACATCCCCTGGGGCTGGGTTTGCTGGGGGAGCCCCGTGCAGCCTGGTAGGGTGCTCTGCAGGGACACCCAGGTTAGCACTATGCTAGCCGGCAGCAGAACGGGAAACAGCGGGGCTGTGACTGCACCCAGGCTAATTCAGGGAGAAAATTGTCACTTCATGTACAGGGTTTTCCAATATGGTTATTATTGCTTTCAGATCCAAAGTAGCAACAGTTGATACGGCCTTTCACTGTGTGCCTTGTACTATGTGCTCCATTACAAACCTTCAACTGCAAGTCTTCTTGACTTTTCTGCGGACATCTTACCCTTTGATTGCCACAAGTCTTACTTATGGACCAGGAGCAAGGTGGAACGACTCCAAAAACAACATGACCTTGGTTTGGCTAGGGAAGGGACCCAGGTCCTGCAGAGCAGACATACCATGAAATGATGGGCAGATCTTGCATCTGCTGGGCAGTCCTTGACCTTCTGTGGGAAGAGCTGGTATTCAGAGTGGGGAAGAAGAGAGGGTGATGCAAGTTAATGGTTTACCTCATGCCAGGGGAGTTGGGGCTTTGCAGAGTACATGTAGTGGTTTATGCACTACACAGCATGCAGGGGAATGATGATCAATGTATCTCTGAGGACATGGGGAGCCTGACTTCAAACTGAATGCAGCCATAGCCACCTTGTAGAAGTCAGGCATCAGTCAGTCAGGCGCAGTTCTTCAGAAAGTGCCCGAGTCCCACGATTTCAATGGAAATCCGGGACCTGTGTCATCTCTGAAAATTGCTCTTTGTGCCTCTGTTCCTCAGCTGTAAAATGGGGAACAATTCCTTTCTGGGGATATTCAAAGTTGGTTTTTTACCATGTCACAAAGGTGATTCTGAGGTGCTAAGACCCGTATGAGTAACTACATTAAAACAGTACAGAAATCATAATGGCCTTAAGAGTATTACTCTGCAGCTTTACACTTGTACTAGCACTGAAGAATACTTTATTCTTGCCAAGGATGTGGGGCAAAGTTTGTCTCCTTGATTGTGGTAACTGAGGAGTAAGAAGAGCTGCTGTAATATCGGAGGCAAGGCAGTTTATTGTTGGTATCATGGGATTAAACTGCAGAAGTCTGGACCATTCTTAATTGCAAATTTATGGAAGGAACTGTCCTTCAAATAGTCCAATAAAACTTCAGACTATTCAACATCTTCTGATGATAACTTTTAAATAGAATTTTAAAAATTTGTTGGTAATTAGTTTCAGCATATGAAGCCTGCAAACTGAGTGAAAAACAAATTGGACATCATCCATGATTATGAGCTCCTCAAATTGAATGTGTTGGGTTTGATATCTGATGGCCTCAGTTACCCCTGGACCTAAAACTTAAGGTCGGGCAAGAGCATTACTAAGGACAAATATCTGCCCTGTATGTCTTGAGCCATCAGTATAAATACACCTGGAAAGAACAATCCCAGGGAGTGCCAATTAATGTTTTAAGGGGAAGAAACAGTGGGGCAAGTTCATCTCAGTAAAAACACCAGAATGATACTATTGAGGAGTCTGATCTTCTGGCTAATAAAATTGTCTGGTTTTCTTTTTCTTTTTTTTCTTCTTTTATTTTTTATTTAGAACTATTAGGAGGTACTTAAGATGATAGTAAAATCCCCTAAGTATAAACAAAAGTAGGATGCCAAAGTTGTTGCACTGTCCCATGCAGATAGTGGGTTTATTAACAAATCTTTACAAAGTCTGGCTTCTTCCTTATGTAGTTTTCCTTTTAGCTTTAATTGGGAATTTTCCCTCTAGGTCTCCTGTTGTGCATCTGCTGAATGCAGGTCCTCTGTAAACATTAATGGGAATTTTGTGGTTTCCAACATACGAAATCTCCAGGCAGCTGAAAGTCCTGGGTTTTCTTCCTTTTTGTTTTTCCTGGAGTGGCTGGCTGTCCAACTCCTTTTCCACATCTTTGCAGGTCACAACCAAGAGAGGCATTGGTTATTAGCAGGAAATTCTGTGGGCACCTACATTTCAGTTCCTTACTTTGTGTTTCTTCATCCTCCTTGGCTTGACAGCCAAGCAGAAAACTCCAAGCTATTTTGTACACCACGATCCTCTTGTCTTCATGACGTACCTTCACTTTTGTGAAGACTTTTGACATGGTAGCTCTGGGGCTGACGGCTGCTCTGGCCCATGTTAGACATCAAGGTCTCATCATTAGGGGCGCTTGCTAGGTCCCTTCTCCTGGGTGTGGATGGGGACTCAGCCCTTGTGTGGGGGCATCTCCATGCTCATGGGCAGCTGACCCAAACCCAGCAAAACCCGATGGTGATTTCACTGTGTTTCCTAGGTAAAAGCTGAAGCTGTGAGTGGTGCTCAGTGGAACTGCTGATGAGAGTGCACAGCATTGATCGCAGACCCTTGATGAAACAGGTTGTTTAAGTTAGAAGTATTTCAAGATGCATAATGTTTTCTTTACATTATTTCGTAACGGCATTGCCCCATTACATTTTTTCATAAGATGTTGCTGTTGGCCACTGTCTGAAACAAAGTACTAACCTAGTTCAACCTTTGATCTGACCTGATCGCTCCTGTGTGCTTAAATACCCTTTTTTTTGATCACACGCCTGATAAATAAAATAGTGGTTTTGGTACCAGTCATGCCAGAACTGTCTGGAAGTGACCTTCTCTCTTGCAATGGCTCTGTGTACACAGACCATCAGTTTATTTTGTTAAATCATTATTTGTTGTTTCAGAACTCTGTAAATACTGTGGAGTTAAATCCATTATTTTTAAATCTTACTTGGATTGGCAGTTCATGCTGAAAATGCCCGGCAATCCTACATACTGTGGAATTTCTGGGGGTCTGATGCTAGGTGAGGTCCCCCCTGTGCAAGGCACTGCCCATGGATGCTATGAAAAATTCTGTCTTGCCCCTAACAGCATGTGGGTTTAGTTTAAGACTAGTAGTACCCCAGGCAGACAAAACTAATTCTTATTTTTGAAAAGGTTTAGATAAATTATTGCTTGGACTATGAGAGCCAGGTCTGTGCAGCTACATTGACGCTGTCTCTGTGACCCAGTGGGGAGTTTTGCATCGGTCCCAGCGGAGGGAGGGTGGCTCCAGACAGCCAAGCACCATGGGTAAAAATAATGTTGTAGCATTGAAAGGAATCCTCAGTTAATGTGTCCTTGTTCACTGACTTCTAATATCATGTCTGAAATATTTTTTTTTTTTTCATTATTAACAATTTCCCATAAGCTTTCCAGCATTTTCCAAGAGCTCCCCTCCTACATCAGTGCTTATTACATCATGGACAAATTTCAAAATTTAGTTTGAAAGATAGGATCAACACCAGGTGTTCCTATTGCAACACTTCGAGCCAGGCTGTCACAAGGCTGTTGTACCCGGGATGCTCACGCTTGTTAGGAAATGAAAGAAAACATTTTACTGAAAGAAACATTTTGAAAACCTGGCCCTAGAGGTTCATGAGAGGTGGTCTTTGTGTAATGGTATAAAGATGGTAGTTACAGTGCATGCCTTTCCCAGATTCCTCCACATATGTCTTTTGATACTGCTCGGGAGGTTTGCATGTCCGGGATCCTGGTATTTGGTGATTACAGACAGTCTGTAGTACTGTTCACTCATTCAGTCCTTTGAGCACCCTGCAGGCACTGGTGATGGGATTTGTCTGACCACACATAGATGCCTGCTACATAAGGTGTCTGAGTCATCTCATCCTGAAATAGGGAGCTGAGAGAGATAAGTTGCATCCTAAAACCACTCCCTTCCCTGCACCGAATATGGAGAGACTCCAGGGAGCTAATTGGACCATAATTATTTCCAACCATCCTTCTTCCTTTCTCCCCCACCAAATCTATTTGATTTTTCCTTTTTATCACCCTTTCCCCCTCCCTCTTTCATTTTCTGTATATCTTTTTCCCATTTAGAAACAGTCAAGCCGGCAGCGCGGGTGGCTGGGGAAGCCCTGTATGCTTATGTAAAACAGCCTGCGCAGTGGGAGACAGCTGGGGTGTGTTTTGGTGCTGGGCTGACGGAGCTGGCCAGCGCAGGCCTGGCCCTGAGCTGTCTCCGGATGAACAGAAAAAGTACTGCATTGGGGTATTCCCGCTGCCACCTTCTGACGAAGTTGCTTTGTCCTTGATTTCTGGAATAGGGCAATAACAAAAGAAGAAGAGTGCTTGCTTGTAGCTTTCCTCAGCCCCCATCATATCCTGATATAAAAGGGGCCTCTCTTTTAAAAAAGCCACTTTCCAGTCACTAGCTGGAAAAATCGTAAATAAAGTCTACAGTAAAACTTCTGTTGGCTTCAATGTAAGAGATTTAGTTCCTAAACTTGTATGTGTTGGCTAAATGTAATGTAGCATCTGGTATGTAAAATGATTATGACAATTCACGTATTTTGAAATGGTCATTACTGTAAATGGAATAATTGGAAAAGATGCTAGAAGAATATGAAGAGAAGAGAGATTGTGTCTACATTTAGGAAAAAATGCGCACCAGGCTGGTAAATGGGCAATCCCCATTCGGGGGATTTGGGAGAAATAATAATTCTAAGAGCTACCACAGCTTTCTACTGTGTGGTGAATGAGCAGAGCTCCTCCCTATGCTTTCGAGAAGAAAAATGGACTAGGATAACCAAAAAAGGATCTGTTAGTATCTATCGTGTATCGGTGTTAAAGCTGGGAATGCAGATTTTGACCTCAGGCTTTCCAAATGCTCTTCTTGCCTTAGCAGTCCCTGTGACTTCAGCTGTTGTGGTGTCATGGTGCACCTACCCTAATGAATGCCGGTGGCTTCAGGGTAGGCATGCAAACCATGTAAGATACTGAGGGCAGTCCTTCGGTTTATCTCAATGAACTCTTGCGAGTACAGTGAGCAGTTTTGAATTGCATCAATTAAAATGGCATATACAATTGAAGGAGGCTTTTGACAGACCACAAGTATCTTCCCTATACTTTTCTTTTACAATTATATTCCAGCATTTTGTCTTCATAGGCTGTGTCCTGATGACCTTAGTTATGATCCATATTTATTGCTGGCAGAGAGTAGGCCTCTTTCCATTAAACTAGATTGTGTTGTATCTGTTTACAGGGGACATGAATTTGGCTTCAGACATCTTTAACACATTGCCTTGTTTAAGTTTTCAAGAATGAGTCTTGACTCGGTGGAATTTCAAGTAGCTCTTGTGTTGTTAATATAGCTGTATATCTTGAAAGAGGGACACTTGTGTTCACTGTATTACCATGGAGAGTTACGGTATTTTAGTATCTTTTTGCTCTTCGCTAAGGTCTAGACTGAATCCCACAGTCACATTCTTGGTGAGTTAGATGCTTTAATGACAGAAAGCTCTATAATGTAACATTTCTACCAACAGGAGGGATGCCTTGAAAGTGGTGGATCTGCACAGCTACCAGGGCTGCTCTGAGAGCTGCCCGAAGCCATTGCAACTGGAAGTCTTGCCAGATTAGAATGACCAACTTCACTGACTTTCAGCTGAGGTCTCTCTTCTTAGCTCCCATGTGCTATATGACATTAAAAGAAAGCAAGACTTTGATTCCAGCACTTTTGAGAGCCTCCCATTGCACATACAGTAAGGCAAAGCACATCAGACATAAACTTGGTACCATCATGCGTTTTTCCTGGCTGCTGGATGAAATTCTGCCGCTTGAATGTCAGCCAGCCTGTGAGGTGACAGGGACAGCCTCCCTGTCACCCAGGTTGCACAAGGGGGTGATGCAAAGGTGGGTTGCCTTGGATTTGCTGGCGCTGGAGTAGCTTCCCAGGGCTGAACTGTTGCCCCATGTCACGCAGATGCAACCGCTGCTATAGATAGGTAAACCAGCCGCCTGCGCTAGGGCTGCCTGTTATGACTTCTCCTGGGCCCGTGGCCTCCTGCGGCGGAGCGGAAGGGACCGATGGAGGCAGTAAATAGTCAAACTGCTCCAGCTGCATTTCCCGGAGGCTGCCTGCGTGGCCTCCCTGAAAGCAGTCCCAGAGACAGCATGGCGTGAAGATGATGTGTCCTGTGGTATTTAGTACCCGTGAGAGCATGTATGCTGAGGTACTCGTGGCTCGTGTGCCCAAAATGTTGCACCCATGTGGTCTGAGCAGTTTCCTTCTAGCTGCATGAGCAGGGACAAATACTCTAAGCTGTGAATTAGACAAACATCCCTCTCTAACTGGATCTCACAGTCTGCTATGATAACGCCCTGCAGTCTGGTCCCTAGACTATCCTGCTCAACCTGCTTCGTTCAAAGAGTTCGGAGAACTACAGACTTTCAAGGACCTTCACTATTAAAATTGGCATCTGGGATTTGTCCGTGTCAGTGGGAGACATGGCTGTGACTTGGATGGAAAGAGGATGTAAATTTTTGTGCATGAGTACATCAGGTGGCTGTAGCGTTAGCCGTAGCTTTGATTCAGACAGAGATCTGAGTGCTGCTGAAGGTGGAATGAGCCACCATCCCGCAGGCTTCCTGCAGGAATGCCAATGAAGAGGATGTAAATGCAGGATGTGGCTATGGAGTAAATGGTAATATGTGGGGGATCAGTAGAAAGAATGAAGATTAAACTGAAAGGGGCTTGTTTCCCAGAGATTGGCTTACGTGCAATCTTTCCTGTACAAGTGCTCCTCTTCCATAATAAAATCACCCGTCTCCAGTGTTGAACCAGTTAATGTGGGCAGGGGCTTAGGCTGCCTTCTGCCATGCTCTGGGGTAGAGAGAGAAAGCCTTACAGAACAGAAAGGGGAAAGAAGTGTCAGTTCGAGTCCAGGTGTGTTGACTCATAGGAGACATTTTGAAGGTTATGGATATATGTTAAGCAGGTATTAAATAGCTCTTGCTTTATAAATAACATTTACAAAAGCAAGTGTCCTCTTCAGAGCGCCAGAGTGTATAAGAATATGAGTTAATTAGAGTCTGTGTTTCAAAGTGGCAGAAAAACAGGATTTAGATCAGAAAAACTGCAAATAAGTTTGCTGGCGACTTGAAATCCGGTGACTTTTGTAAAACTTTGTGGCCTCATACCTTGCTTTGTCTTCCCACTCACTGCTTTCTGCAGCTGTGCCCATTGAATTTGGTTTAGTCGTTGGTGATGTGTGTGACCCGAGAGAGGAGAGGTTCAGACCTGCTCCGACGGCCGGCCATTTGCAGAGGGGCAGGTCCGCCCGCTGATGGGAGCACGTTGCAGTGGTACTCCGAGGCACTAAGCTACTTGTTTTGCAGAGAAATGTGGGCTTGCAAGAGGATGAGCCGGACCACAGGCTAATTTGTAAACAGGCTCGGTGGAGCGTTACGTGGCCTGCAAAATGACCAGGCTAATCCTAGAAACCTGCAGCCTTTATCATGACACCTGACACGGCCACGCGGCTGGCCTCCTCTCCTTTACCAGATTTCTGTGCTCACGTCTCCGTCTTTCTAAACATGGCACAGATTTTTTCCTTTCCCAGACTTAAGGCGGGGGGGGTGGGTGGGCAATAGAAGAAACGTGCAGTAAAGCCTTCCCCAAAACAGTATGAGAATGCAGAGGCCCCCTTGCAAAAGGGAGGGGGCCCTCACACCGGGGTGGTGTTTCATCCAGGTTATCGGGGGTGTGACTTTGTCTGCAGCGTGAACAACCTCGCGGTGCATTCAGAAATGCTCGCCTGACTAACATATTGCTTACATTTGCTGACTCACTCTTGCACTGCCTTTTTCTTTCTTGTTCCCTGGATGTGTTGATTTTTATCTCTGTTACTAGGGCTGTGCCCCAGACACTGTATAATCAGCGTGTTTGTGTTTGGCTCCTGTGGCGGTGGGAGGTATCTACATTTGGATACAAACGTTAACATAATTCACCCGCAAGTGAATAATAGCAACAAAATACAGGGGCCTGAAACCCGCCCCGCGCGGGATGGAGGGCTGTGAAGCGCTGCTCTCGGGGCAGGGCCATCCCCAGCATCACCACCAGCTCCATTTGCTCTTACTGTCTCTTCAGGTCCTGCTCCCCAATGCTATTTTGATTGATAAATTTGAATTCACCCTCGTGCTTTCACCTGTAGAAGACACCAACACAGGCAGCCTGTGTCTGAAAGCGCTTTCAGGGTGGGAGCCATACACGGGCATGGCTGAGAACCACGGTGGAGCTGCTGGGTCTCCGCTGTCCTGCTTTCCCAGGAGGTGTGCGGGTGATCAAAGGCCCTGCTTACCACCCGCCCCGGTGGTAGGGTGCTGCTGGAAGGGCTTCATCTGGCTCCTCCTCTCTGGGTGAGCTGCAGCAGCCCTGCGCCCTCGCAGCCCTGCTTGCTTTCCCACTTTGATCTTTCACCCAGAGCCATTAAGCGTCCGTGTCTCTTGCCACTTCAAAGGACGTCTGGTCTTGATGTGCAATGCTCATGTACTTCTGGAGGCATGGCTCATTTCCTGCACGTCTTCTCAAATACCAGTGGTCTTAAGCGACGTTCCTAAAATGTTTGAGGATCCAGGTTAGTATGCAGGGACAATTATGTCTTCAGTTTTTTTCCCTTTACAGGCCAGCCTCCTAAATTTTGTCTATGGGTATCCCAGATGGTTGCGACTATCTTGTCTTCTCAATCTCTTCTGAACAGGCCACCGTTTATTTTTCTTGTCCAGCTTGCTTAGGGCTAGTTTGAAGCCTATCTCATTAAGTTGCTGTCACGTAACGCTCTTTTCTCTTTTTTTAATCAGATGATGTCCAATGTTTTCCCAGCAATCCTCATGCAAGGAATGACATTGCATGGCCAATTACCAGGGAACTTATTAGCAGACAAGTTCTTCCCTCATGGTTCAAAGAGCGTTACGTACGCATTCCCAGGAGATTGTACCACACAGCATCACCTTGCAGCAGCATTGCTGTGAATGAAGCATGCTTTTTCCTCTGTGCCTTTTCCTGCTCATCAATTTTGTGTCAGACTGGGAGCAGACAGACGGCACTCCCCAACGTCACCAAGCAGAATCCAGCACCGACGGTGCCTTCAAAACCCTCCGTGCGTTGAAACTACGGCCCCTGTGTGCCGGTTCTGCACAGCAGTGGCAGCTGAAGAGAGGCAGCCTTCTGAGTGCCTGGACATGGTAGCTTTGATTTAAGGAACTTCAACCTGGAAAGGGCTGCCTTTTTGGTTCTTTTTAGGCACGATATTGATTTCTTCAGGCTAAACAGTATTTATGGCATTTCTTATTGCTGATTTCAGTATTCCACGTTCAGTGAGATCAGTGATATTTAGCATTTGCAAATAGAAATTCTAGGTTTGAAAATCTTGGCATTTTTGATCATGACTTTTGGAAGTGCTGGAGGGCATTAAACACGCAGCTTCTTTGGTGTCTTCTCCTGTTAGCTGTTTCTTCATAGTGAAAATGACTGTCAGCTTCTTGAACCAAGCTCTGAAAGCTCTCCAGGCATTTCAGTGGCAATACTAAGGACTTGTGACCAGCTTTACTCACTTTTGGATTTACATTTTTGTCATTGATTCTGAATACATATTGGACCAAATACATATGCAAACAACATCAGGAGAATGTGTGCTTGTACTCTCCCCACTTACTTTTACTGATTCTCAAAAGCAGTGCCTGGCACCTTGGACCCATGCAGTGAGAACTAAATGATGAGGAGAGCTGTTGTTTTACATTAAATTAGTTCATCTTCTCTATCCCAACTTCCTCTGAATTTTTTTGTTGTATTTACTGGCAAAGAGCATTTGGCATCACCTATTTGTAAATCATAAATTTAGATTTATTTTACCCAAGTAAACAGAAACCAGTCCCAGAACAGGCAATAATATGAGAGCTTTTAAAAAGATGCCTTATCTTTATCAGTAAGTGGTAGTGCGTACTCTGGGATCTGCTCTACTAAAATATTTCTTCATTTTTGTTGCCTAAGGTGAGCAATAAGCTTTTTCTTCAGCATGGCATTCTGTCATAGGACAGGGTGAGCAGTGGTACTGGAGCAGATGAAGTCTCCTCCACCTCCAGACTGCAGCACCTGCTCCCGGTAACGTTTTTATGTCCTCTTGTGCAGCTGCATGATGAATTTCTGGGATGAATAGCTGCTTCAGTGCAGAGTTTAAAATGGAAATGAGGACTTTGCCACCCAACTTTCAAATCCCCTGTTTTAGAGAGTTGAGGCTTCGTTGCCTTACCAGAGTACCCTGGCAGGCTGGAAACCTTAAGCCTGCTCCCACCCTGGTTGTCCCCCGAACTGCTGGCCCTACAGCTTCATGCCATATGCCCTCTCCGGCCCAAAACTGGCCACTTGGCTTTTTGTTCAAGGTAAGGGAAGAGATTTGTACCACTGGAAGATGCTTTGGGCTGTGGGCAGAGTCAAGGAAATATCCATATATTAGTTATATGGATAGTTAGGCCAGATTTTCCAGCTGTTTATTTTACAAGCATGTTGAGACATCTTAATGCAGTTAGAGGTTATTAAGTCTAAGTTAAGTTAATTTTAATGATGTTAATAGGCCTTTAGCATTCATGTTTAATCCAGTACTACTTATTGGCCTACATGGTATGTTGATACTTCTTAAAGCTTCAGACTTGGCAGCTCTCTGAAAGAGTACTTGTATTTCCCAGATACTTGGATGAATTTCTTTCTGCTGTTGTTAACCAACGTAGACTTCAGCTCTGCATTTGAACTAAAATTTAAAACCATCTGCAGAAGGGAGCCTGATGCTGTAGTTGTAAGCAGCATCACTGGCTGACTTTGAAAAGGGGGCCTATATGTGTGTGCCAGGCGGAGGCATTGGGTGGAAGGCTGATGGAGAGAGAAACAGATTTGGTTTGGTTCAAATGATGCATAAAACATTGTACCAGCCAAGGTCTGAGAAGCTGCCCAACAGACCATACGACCCTGTTCACCGAAATGAAGCCTAGCTCTGGATGCTTCCAGCCCTCTTCAGATTCCTGGGGAGAAACATCGTGCTGGTTACAGCACAACAGAATAAGTATCAGCCACCACTTTTTTCTGTGTTGTTTGAACATCTTTTCTTTTGGCATAAGAGTGCTTCTCCAGCAATTTTCAGTTTCAAAGTCTCTGGACTACGTTAACATTTAATCTGCCCTCTACTAGTTGGCAATTTCTATCCTGATTTGCAGTGATTAAAAATTAATGTAGCTAGGATTTGGTGGTACTCCAGGATTCAGCCATTTTGATCTTGTAAATCACGTTTTAAACTAAACGCACATTACATATACATCTGCTTTATTTAAAAAATAGAATCAGTGTTTCATCTTTAAAGTAAAGATTTTTCATTATTTCCTGGTTTATTCAGGATTGCAGGTGTATCACTGCAGCAAAGCAATCAGAGAGCATCTTCCGATTGACTGTTCATCCCTTTGGAGGGATATCTTTTGTGGTTGGTATGAGAAACATGTACAAAAGGAGATTTTAAGTCTGTACCTGTGACTGCTACGTTTTTGCTATTGTGTTTCAGCTAGCAAACCCAGCCCTGCCACGCTTTGCTGAGGCAAAGCTTCCACTAATGCTGTAGGACAAGTTTTCTTTTTCCCTGTGAGCAGCCGTAAAAGAATGCTAACTTAAAAAGAGAAGAGATTCAAAGCCATATAAAGACTTGATTCTCTTACAGACATAATCCTCATGTGATTGTCTTATTTTGTCAGTTTTTTCTGTCTCTTGTTTTCTTAAGTGTACATTGGCACTAAATGCCTGCTGACCTTCCTTGGATCAGCTTTCATCATCTAATAACTTGAGGTAATGTGTACAAATCCTGGGATTTACATATTTAACTGATATATGAGTAAATACCTCTCAGTCTCTGTTTAAATCTGCTTGAGTCTAAGGAGGTGCTGATATGGATACCCCAGAGATGTACTGCAGTCATATTGCAGGTACTTGCACATGACAGATTTTGTTCATTAACTCTTCCCCAACTATGACAAAATACTTTTGCACCAAGTGGAAGCACCGGTTCGGGTATTTTCCATCAGACCTGTGCGGTTCTTGTGGAAGTTGTACTAAACCTGTTCTTCTGCAAATATTAACACAATTTTGGTTTTTTTACAAGTATATCATAATTAGTATGCCTCTGAATTCTTCCTGGCAGTTTATTAGTTCATGAAGGGCTACAGCATTTTCACTGGTTAAATTCAGGGGTTAAGTTGTATGTGATGAAACCCACCTAACCAAAGTTGGAGTCTTTGGTTCCTGGTGTCGGTGCTCCGTCTGTATGACTTTCTTGGCTTGCTCCTCACCTTTTTCAGGTTATGATCTGTTTAGCTTAAAACATCTTTTGATCTTTGGCTTGTAAACAAAAGTGATGAGCACATCTGTAAAGTGTCCAGGGCTTTGTGGAGAGAGGTGTCCAGTTGTGCCATTAGGTAACTCTTTTGTGAAATAGCTTATCCCCATAGACATTGAAATGTATTTAAATGGTAATCCTATTTCTAACCCAAGTTAGGTAAACAAGTATGTTTGTATTTGGACTCCTCACCAAAGGTTAGTGCGTTATCCAGTAGGCTGCAATCACACTAATGACAAACATTGTTTTGTCACCCTTGAGTAGAAAATAGTACCATCCTTGAGTAGCACCATGCAATGTCTCAATTTTGTGGCACTGCTCAAAAGCAAACGTAATGAGCGTTGCTTTGCAGAGGCTTACCGCACCCGCAGTCACTGACAGATGGGGGTAAACCCCCGTTTCCACTTTGCTGTGCGTTCTGTGTACTCTCTGTTTTACAGCATCGCATTTTATTCGATACCAGCCTGGACTGTGGTCCTGCATGAGGTGGTACCCGTTCGCTGACTTTTGGGAGCTGCTTCCAGTTCACCTCAGGAAGGAGATCCAGCAAATCTGCATGCACCAAGTGAAAGATTCAGGCCCAGGTTTCAACTATATTAGAGGTTTTGAATATTGAAAATCTTTGATTTTGATTCTTATTTGTCTCTTACAGTGAATGTGAACTAGAACTAAAATCCCAACATGCTCTACATTTTAAAGTTCAGATAAGTTCAACAAGGTTTCAAACCTTTCAGGGTTCCTTTTTCCAAGTGAAATGTAGAACAACCACTGTTACTGTTCTTCTCTATGTAATTTTATTCTGTAACTTCTCCAGCAGTACTTTAGGAAAGTACATTTTTGGTGTCACTTGGGTAACCATCCCAAGTCTGATAAGAGGTTAATTTGGGAGACCTAAACCAGTTCTTAAATCTGTGCCATTGTAGCAATGTGGGCTGGAATATACTAGCAAAGTTTTTTATCATTTGACTTTATGCTTTTCTGCAGGTAGATTCATAAGTCAGGACCAAGTTTTAAATCAAATAAGCAGGAAGTGAAGTATAAGTACAGACTTCCAGAAGCAAAAAGCACAAGACCATTTCAGGTTTTAATGAGATGTGAAATGTTTTCACCTTGCAGAAAAAGCTCTCCAAAGAAAAGTCACCATTGTTTTTAGGTTATTCTGTGGGTAGAGTCGTACTCTACTAACAGCTAATCTCTAATACTATTACTGTCAGTTATAAAGTAATCATTTTACTTGACACCAAGGCTTTCTTCTCTTATTTAGTACTACTTTTTTTCCTCTCCATGGATGGGACCGTAATAGCTGTCCTAACCCTGCAATAGACACAGCAGACCAAATATAGGTGCAGTAGTCATTTTCCTACAGATTGAATAAGGTAAAATCAGATAGCTAAGTCCCTGAGAGCATTGAAACTTCAACATGTAACGTGCGGGAATCTGGATGCTCTGCATGGGACTTCACGTGAGAGTTAAGTGTAGAGACAGACTTAGCTCTGTATTTAAATGGTACCCTTTTAGAAGGCGGCAAAATCATATCTTAGCTTTTACATAAGCTATTCCTCAGTAACAACAGGCGATGGAGTAACCTGCACAGGTCGGGGTGACCAGACTGGAGTAGCCAATACAGAATTACAATAATGCTGTTCTTTACCATCTATCAGTAGAAGAACGGTGGCCAACCCCAGCTGCAAACTCATGTAGACACTGGGTGCTCTTTCCCCAGTCCCCTGCTTGCAGAATTGCACAGAGATCCATCTGTTCTTCTCTGCGCTTCAGTGACTATGTGGGGAGAGAAAAATCACAGGTTTGTGATGTTTTTAGGGTCAATCACAGTTTTCACAAAAGGCAAATTTTGAAGTCATTTTAGAAGATCGTATTGAATGAATCGGCTGGCTCTGTACTTTTTAATTGTTGTTAGGATGATTACATAATTCTGTATTAGGTTTAGTTCAATTTGGTATAGTTTAGGCAGTTAAAATAGCTGGGAAATAAGCAGGAAGACTGGAAAATGAGTCCAGGAAAAAAAAAATCCCCAAAACCTCCTGGTCAACATCTCAAAGGCTCAGAAGATTAGCTTTTTGCAAGGGACTTCAAGCTGCCATTTCCTGCAAGGCCAGGAGGAGTTCGCTGTATTCTGTCTAATCTTTTTGGATCACTCCTCATGGCTCCCAAGTGTAAAGATGGCTAAACCTAAATGTGCTTAATGGTCAGTAGGAAAGGGCCTTTTATATTGAAACCTCTTCCTCTGAGTCCAGGACAGAGAGAATTTGAAAGCGAAGAGCATGGTCTTCGAGGCATAGTCTGGACCTCTCTTTGCAGACCTGATTAACGTGGGCAGCCCTTAGCAATGACGGTGTTTGCCTTCATAGGGTCCCTTCAATGCTGGGTTTCATGTAAACAGGAAACAATTAGAGAAGAAATGTGGTGCTATATTTCCATTGCATTTCCTGTGCAAAACTGAGGGCTGAGCCATTCGGGAATTTTCCCCTTAATTGCACCCTTGGTTGTGTGAGGTGTGTTGATTGCCTTTACGTGATGCCCCCCCACACCTGCTTGGAACCAATTCAGGCAACCCACCTCGCATGATGAAAGGTATTTCAGCTGAGTTTGCTTCTAAAAATACTGAGGGCTGGATTCAGTCCTTGGTTATGCAAAAGGAGTTGCAGAGAGATTGTGCCCATCTTGCCAGCTGCCGGAGGGAGGTGGGACGGTACGGGCTCGGCACCGTGCTCCTTGCAGGCATTCCCAGAGAAGGATTGGCGTGATTACGGCTTGTGCTGGCTGCAGGTAGTCACACTGCGTGGTTGGGGAACCCAAGCTGCGCGCCCCAGCCCTTTGATTACACAGGATGTTGTGTGTGTTGCACAAATAAACATTATCATGTATAATCCTCTGAGCTCTGCGGGATGAGCTGCTCAGCTTGCCCTGGGGCTCCCTGTTTGTTGCCGTGTCGCAGTAGTAATGATGTAGCTCCAAATCAGAAGAAGAAAAGACCACCTGAGGCAGGCAAGTCCTTTGAAAGTTTAATAAGTGCCAGTGAAATGAAACTAGGACATCAGGATATCCATAAACCCTTGAAAGTTCAAGGAATTTGTGCATAATTAATAGCAGTAACCAAAGCAGAGCAACAGGGGAACATCAGTCTCGGCTTTCTTTTGGCAACTACTTGGTATGTCCATTTTCTTGACTGACAAGAAGCAAGACCGGAGGCAGGTTTAAATGCTATCAAACTCTACTCAAAATGCCACTGCTAAGTTTTATCACTGGTGAAGATCTCAGATTTGTATTGTATTTGCATTTGGCGTCAGAGATGCATTAGCTCTGAGGCATCCAATAGAGGAATTTGACTGCATATACACGAGCCGGAAAGCTTCTGGAATTGCCCAAGAGGACTAAGATCTTTCCAGAACTGTGTAGTGCTAATTCAGAGCAAGACACAGGCTGTGGTCTTCTAAGTCCCTCTGTAAGTCTGCAATTAAAAACTTTAAGTTTTTGTAATACTTGCTGGATGATTCATCTGGGTTGTTCAGCATATGTAGCTGTGATGAATGTATGGATGGATGCATACATGTAAACTTCTGAAAGGCAATTTTTATGGAGAAACAATGAAATAACACAGTAGGGGGATTCTGCCAAAAAATGCTCTGTAAGCCGCAGAAAGGGACAGAACAAATAAATACCATGTTCTAACTCAAAATCAATTTTTTTGTTTGTTTGTTTAGCTGGTGATATGCGCGCTCTTTGGCAAGGTGATTCTTCTCAGTATTACTGAGATACATGTGTGAAGATATTGTGGTTGGGCTTAGAAGTTTCTATGTGAAGTGCCACTTTGCTTCTGCCCCATAAATTTTCATTAAAAAGCATTTTATGATCATCCAACATGAAGTACGAGATTGGATTGACAATATATCCACAGCTACAGAAAAGGATGCCTTTTGAATCTGTGTGTGGTGCAGAATGGATCTTTTTACATAGTTGTGTTGGAGGGATGGTATTTAAATTACAGCCTAGAATAATTACAGGAAAGCAAGCAATTACATTTATGCATCTAACATTTTAGAAGTTCAGTTTCTTACATATATTTGCTGAATAAATGTCACCTTGCTGGAGCTTGCACAACCAGGTGATGTGTTCACTTGCACAATCAAGAGCAATTCAAACATGCGAGAGGACAAAGATAAAATTGGTTTTGTAATGATAAAGCCAAAGGTCTTTATTTTTGTGCAATAAAAATTTCACCTCGAAATTGCGTAGTGAGTTGTTTGCACAGCATTTCCTTTGATTCTTCAGCCATCTTACCCTGAGAAGGATATGTAAAAGGTGAGTTAAGCAAGTGCTGAGCTGCAGTTTGTTTGGAGCCCTTCTGCGCCTTGGTGCTTACTTCTGATGAGGCAGTGGTTAAGGTCTTAGGCTGTGCTTTTAGTAGTAGTTTTTCTTCTTTGCTATTTCTTCCCAAGGGCTGAGAATGACCTCCAGTCAAACATTTGTTGGTAGCTTAACTGTTTTTCAGTTTGTCTTGTGCTGCTCAGCCAGTGAGTGCTTTGGTATTTGTTTTTTATAGCCAAAAAGGAAGAAATCCCAGCTTTTCTTGATGTTCTTAATCTTTGGTAAAGTGTCTTGTAGAGAAAACAAGGACACACAGCCACTGTTTATGGGCTTTAATGGTACATACAGGGGTGCTTGGAGGTCCCGTGATTTCAAACAGCTTTTTTGGAGGATGTGCCTGTGCATCAGCTGTTAACTGTTTTAGGCAGGTCAGGTTTTTTGTTCCACACACCATGCTCAAGTCAATATCCAAAGAGGCAAACATGGAAGAAAGGTGAAAGATTGTTTTGGTAATTGAAAAAAATATTACGCATATTTCCAGCATTGACAATGTTATTGGGAAGATTGGAGAAGTTGTGAAAGAGCTCGCAGATGATTCAAGGGCCACTGAAGATGCCCTCTGAGGAAAAATTTAAGCGTTTATCTGCTGATTTTATCCGAAATCGGCATGTTAGCGCTGGAAAGGAAAAAAAATAGCACTAAAGAGTTCTTCCATCTTGAAAAGGGAGGTTGAACAACAATCTGTGCCTGGGAGGTGAAGACCCGTGCACAGCAATTGTGACTAGTAATAAGTATGCACTGGAGCATATTAGTAAGGGAATTGGTGCATTCGTATCTGGATTTCTTCCTCTCAAGAGCAGATGCCTCCCTGGAAGAGAGGCCTTAGCCAAACCTAGCTGCTCGAGCTCAGTGTAGGAGTTCCTAGGTTAAATGTGAGGACTTGAGACACTCAGAAAGTCAGATGAGATGATGGTCCCTTCTGGCCTTTAAGCTGTGAATAAATGACTGATTTTGAACCCAAAGTGTTGTCCTGATCACTCTAATATAAACACACACCAACCAGTTTTGTAAAACACGTGGAAAGCTACATAATGAGAGCACTGTAAAAGGTTTTGGCATGTTGGAAGATTTTGCCCTTTTCGGCAGTGTTTCCTGTCAATTCATCTTGAGCTAGTCACGTCTTTAGAAAAAGCATGTATTCCTGTAAGTCCCTACCTAGAAGCCTTGAATGTTGAGTTTCTGGAATTTCTTGAGTGAAACAAGATCAAAAAATCATATTAATCTCACTCCCACATACATTTCCTCATTCGTAGTGTTTCATGCATTATCAGCACTGATGGTGGCATCTCTGGGAGATAAGGCTCGTCGCCACATAAACAACTGCTGGAAACAAGCTGCGTCTCTTTCTTTGCTCTTACTGTTGTTCCTGGGATCAGCTGTTTGTTTAATCTGTTACCTACATAATTTTATTACGTGCTATGGATGTAACAATGCTTATGGGTACCATTACCTTGCATTTCACGCTGGATTGTCATGTTCATTTACTTCTATCTTTGCCCAAATTAATTGGCCAGCAGGTGAAGCTCTGAAAATGAGGAGTTGAAAAATACTGTGGCCATTGAGCTTTGGTTATGGATAGCAAACCTTTTTTTTTTTCTGAAAGCAAAAAGCGTTGGCAGTGGATAAAGCCAAAGGATGACATGTTTTTGATCAAATACTGCTCCTCAAAGCTGCCACTGGGGCTTCAGAAACCAAATTTTCAGATATGATAGAACTAAATCCTTGAAAAGAAAATTATTAAAGTTAAGTTTGCATCAACATGCAATTTTCTGCCTGGTAGCTTTAAATGAATTGAGTGCTGCCTAGTTTCTTTTACATAAGGCACCAGTTCTGAGGTTTAATGATAGCAATTTAAAGGCATCTTTGCTGATTCCTTTGTGGGCAAACACAAAGGAGGTAGGCTGGGGGCATCACGTCTGAATGCTGTCTGCCATCACAGGAATGATGAGCTGAGTTTGAGACAACAGTTTTGGGGTTTTTTTTCCAATTACATGCCCTCTCCTCCCAGTACTTCCTGATATCAGTATATATACAGTGTGTATATACGATGTATATATCCCTTTCACACAATGCAAGAGATATAGATGGTCCAGATAGTAAGTTCCGCGAGCTTCTCTCTCCTAAATATGTTAATAAAAAGCACATTATTGGCCTCTTCTGGAGCAAAGGCAGGAAAGTATATGGCAGGCAGAGGAGAGGAGCCTGCCTCTTATGTAAAAGATGTTGCCGCAGTCCGGCTCAGCTCCGGGCTGTCCCCGCTGGTGCTCTGATCTGGCAGCAGGTGACCTCATGCTCTCTGCAGGGATGCAGTGACTCAGTAGCAGACAGATCCCATACAAACACCATAGTGCTGATTGGCGGGCGGTCAAACACAGCAGCCAGCAGGGATTTGAACACAGTGTCTGCTCTTGAGAAAATGAATCAGAGGCAAAGAAAAAAAAAAACCCCTAAATTGCTGGAAATTAAAAAAAAAACCAACCCACACAACAACCTTAGCACAACATTGATTTGCTTATTGAGATGATATCTGTCTCTGTCTCCCTTTCTAGTAATCTCATCCACTGTTACTTGATATGTCTGATTTTTGAAAGACTAGGATTTTTTTTTTAATAAACTAACAAAATCACTATGTTAATTAGTCAATTGTTGTGGAAGCAGGCTGCTTATTTTAGTTTATTGTAGGAGTAAAATATGCAGTTAGGTCAGCAGAGACTAGCTAAGCCTTGTAAAGCTGCTTACGTTGTATTAGAGAACCTGTAAAGTAAGGGGAGGCTCATTATTTCTTCTTCAAAGTTATTTCAGGAATGGCACTGTGAAGTGCAGAAGATCCCACTTTAGAAGAATCCCAAATACTAAAAAAAAAAAGAAAAGAAATTATCACTGCAGGCTGTCAATAGGAAAACAGTGCCATAGCCTGTTGTTTGAGGAAAAATATAGGTACAGAATAAAATGCCCCATTTCTAGAGAATCAAAGTGTAGTATTCAAGCAATGCTATTAAAAATGCATTTTCTTCCTGTTGAGTCTCTGAATTCAGACAGATTCAGTTTTGCTACATTGAGGTAATCCTTCTGTCACCTTTGCCTTGTAATATCAATATGCTTCGGAAACGGACATCCAGTCTGTTGGGATTAAGTATTGAAGTCAATAAACAAATAATTTGAATGTGGTTGGACTTAAGATGACAACACTGACTGACAGGATGGCTTCCTAGCTAAAAGTACTAGCCACTTATCAGGACACAGTAGATAGTCAAAGGTTTTTTGGTTTGAGCCTTTTTTAGCATCTTTAGCATCTTGTCTTTACCGAGAGAGGCTGTCCCAGACTGGGTGCAATCAGGCATGTACTCAAGGACCGCAGGGGTGACTCCATATCCCAGCTGGAGGTGGTCAAGTGAAAGCATGGAGCAGCTGGGTTGTTACTGAAGGGTGCACGCGTAACATGGGGAAAACCACACTTGTTTATGTTGGTGTGGGGTTTGGAGGGTTCTTAACTAATTAATGAATTGTTTGTTTGGATCTTATGTGCGACATTCATTACTCTGCTGCACATATTTGTGTGAAAGCTGGAAATGGAGGAAAACGACTGCTCCTGAGTGGGCCAATATCTATGGAGTTAAGGCTACAGGATGTAATGTGAAAGTTTCTCTTTGAAACGTGCATGAAGTGAGGTGTTTAACCCTGCATATCTACTGCTGTCTCAAGCTTTCCGAAGTGACTAATGGTTGTAGTACCTCTCCAGTAGGTTCCTAGTCAGAAACACCTTATGAGAGTATGCTTTGCAAAAGGTGCTAAACAGCTCTAAAACCCACACTTGCTGCAAAGCTCTTGGCATCTGAAAACCTGAGGCATGTACAGTCACTGTCCCCTGTGAAATCTAAGACAACACTGCTCAATAAATTCTTCTGGGCTGTTTCAGGTATTGTCAATTGCTCATGCGTAGTCATTCATATATATATATATGTAGGTATAAGTAAATATATGACAGCTGCCCAGTTAGATGAGTGACTGATTTTTATCCAAGCTGCAACCCTTTTTAAAGAAAAAGAATAAGCTAGAATTCCTCTCTCATACGATGTGGCTTTCACAAAAGTGAGCGCAAAACTGAAACCGAAGTCTCGATCACTGTTTTAAAAATTTCATGGAATACTAGCCCCCTACAAGCATTTCATTTATCTTACATCTGCACATACGGACATTTCAAGACCGTAGCCCATAACTACATTTGAAAGAGTGCTCCCATCATAGTGTCAAATCCACTCAGGCCTGGGTGCCACTCAGCAGTTTTAATTGCATTTTCCATGGCCAAGAAGAATGGTGAGGGTTTGTGAGATGTCTCACCGGTGATCTCTTGCAGAAGATAATCTAGTCCAAATAAAATGATATTCTTAGGAGGCTAAAGAAGGGGAAAGCTAAGGTAAGCTAGGGAATTGCATTTATTACATATATTGCCTATATTTATTGAATACATTGCCTATTTGTTTCAAAATCAGTGCTTCAGGGTGGAGCTTGTTCAGGATTCGTTACGTGGCTCTGTTGTGACTCAGTGTAAAGGCAGGAGTTAGATGGCAACGCGAAGGAATATGGTGCTGGAGGTATCATCCTGTTAGTGAGACACGTAACCTTGGTGGAGCCCATTTGCAGTCGTAAGAGAAGGGTTGCCAACTTGAGTGCAGTGTCTGACTTTCTGTTTGAGTAATTATGTTGTGCCTACCCTTCCTAAAGTTCCCCATGAAAACTTAATTGGTCCCAGGTCTTCTAAGTCCTTGAGCAAATAGTTTTGTTGCATGTCACATTTTACTGTCTGTGAAGAGGTAGCAATAATTTTTAAGGCTTGCACTGATGTGCTGTCAGGGTGAATTTATTAATTTCGGGATGTGCTTATGTATGGGCTGAGCTATATCACTACCCAAACAGAAGAGCATCATTTGTTAAAAGAGTGGATGCAGTATGTGTTGGCTACTGTTGAAGGTCATGTGTAACCTTTTGGTTTGCTGGAGTGGCGGTAGGGAACAATATACCAGGAATAACATGGTTCACCTCTGAAATGCTTTTCTGAACCTAATGAGTGACTGGCTAAAACTTAGAAACACCAAGTATGATCTTTTATGGGTTTAGTATTTATTTATTTTTCCAGTTCTCTTTAGAAGTGTGCTAAAAGCAAACAATCTGCGGCAGTGAGTCAGAGAGGCTAATTGTATCTCGCACAAAAATGTCCACAAGCTTTTTCAACTCAAATTATTTCTCTTCTACCTTCATTGAATTCATTGCTGGTGAAAGGTGCTGGGTGAACAGTCCTAATGACTGAAATTTTCTGACCACGGCTATGTAAAAGTGACCTTTCTCCGCTTTCCTTTTCTGCTGAGAGCAAATTGTAAGGCTGTTTCTTGCTAAGCGTGGGCTTAATGCTACCAACTTGTTTCATGCAGATTATCAAAAAGTCTTCAGGTAGTAATGACCTTTGGTCATGGTGGACACAGGCCAGATCTGAACTAACAAACTGTAAAAGGATCTATATCCCATTACCAAACCACTATCCGGTCTTACTCATTAACATTTTAGTGGCAAAAGTTCAAATGAGTTATTTCATTAATAGTCATGAAACTAATTACATTGAAGTGCATCTGTCAGTAGTAAAGGCAACTGACTTCTGTGCTTCTGAATAAATTCAGTCTGCGTTAGGAAATGTTATTCTGCCTCTAAATGAGAGAAATACATTGCAAATCATGAAGAGGTATTAAAAAGGAGAATGCAGATGTGTCCTAAATGTGATGTGCTCGATGCTGCAGTTCCCTAATGCAATCAATTAATGAAATGAATAATCAGAAGTGTGTTTGAGTAGAGGAAGAGTCTTGGGCAATATTTTGTGCCTTATTTCCTCCCTCAGACACTGAAAAGTCTTCAGGATAGGAAAGGTTGGGGGCAGGAGGGTCGTCATTGACTTGGATGAAATCAAACTCAACCCAGTATCAAGATTAGTTTGGATATGTAGAAATGAAACCTGGTGTACTGAGGAGATCTGACCAGAGCCCGCAAGGTATCTGTTTAATTGATTTCCATGGGAGTTTGGCATCTGATTGTGACTAAGAACGTGGTCAGATTTTCTTTGCTCAAGATCACAGGAAAAGTTTGTGATGGAGCAGCTCCAGTTTCCTGAGCAACTAACCCAGCAGCCTAACACTGCAATGACTCCAGTTTGCTGAGAGTCTGTGAACTTATCCACCACATCATTCCCATATCCAGCATAGCGTGTCAGGTCAGGTCTGGTCATCCTCCTTTCCCATGTCTTCCTGAACCTGCATGTGCTCCACAGACACCATGGAGGCACACCCTTGGAGGTACCTGCTGCCTTTAAGAATGAAAAACAAAGTCGTCCTCATCGTGCGGTCATTTATGGTCCAAGAGGTGTTCAGTGGGGCCAATGAAACAGCCTGTTCCTCCACGTGTGTGCAGGTAGATGGGGGAGCAGCTCCGTGTGAGACCCAGGAATAGGTGCAGGCTAAAAGTGGTTTGTAGACAAGTCTCAAGGGTTTCCAAACCATTAAGCTATTCCCCGGCAGTCACAGATTGAGAGTTGGCTGGATTGACCCCAGGGAGAGAGTTCTTTGCTAAGGATCATTCGAGAGCACTGTCTTTATAATCCTAGACCCTATGAGAAATTAATTGCTCTACAGTCTAAGATATGTTTATCTCTTTCCTAGGGTGAGCGAGTGGAGGAGGAGAGAGAAAGGGGAAGAAGTCATAAATCTATTTCTGCTAATCCTTGCCATTGGACAGCATTCCCTCACAGAAGGGACTCAAAAGCAAGGATAGGAATGTGGCCAGCTCTATTTTTGTACCACGGTCTCCTGTCTGTAAAACGGCACTGTCCTTTTCTGAGGAGAAGTAAAAACATTAAAGAGTGTGAGCAGTAACAAGGCTACACAGGTATTTAAGGTAGATGAACCAGTTTGTATAGTCATTATGGCCTGAAGTCAGCTGCATTTACAAACAGCCCACCGTTAGGAAAAGTACTGTATATGAGTATATAGTAAAAGTAACTGCTAGTTATGACTGTGAATCTATTAACATGTCTTTATGTGTTTCATAATGCTGTGGCATTCTGCGCAGGTATGAGAAGTTAGGGAAAAAGATAGTTTTCCCTCTTGGCTTTACTATCGATTATTTTTGTGTTGTTAACAGGCTCCAGCAAACACAATTGTGTTTCAGACACATTGCAGGAGATGGTGTCTCCAAAGTTTAAGAAGACAATGCAGACATTGAAAATATCATTATATATTTGTTTTACATCTGGGCAACTAAACTGAGATACTTCAAGTGACCTACAATGAAATTAATGAGGTGGTACTCACGTCAGTTACATACATGCTGTATCCAATGAGCTGTTGTAAACCAAAGATGAAGCTCAGTTACTTTTGCTCCTAGTAAGTTCTGGTTCTATTTCTATTCTTCAGACATACTCTAAGAGAAACCTGTACTAGAGTAACTATAATGAAGGAGTTACTCAATGCAGATTCACAACACAGGCAACCTGGCACCAGTGCACATACGGCCGTGTAGTACTGCCACGAATGCCAATGAAATGAACTGTAATGGGCTCAGCTATGTTGGACAGGCCAAAAAGTAATAGAAAGAGACAAATTGGGTTTTTTCTTTAGTAAAAGAGCACCTTGCTCTTACTTCATGTGGAATGTTCCTCAGCAGCCTGGGGTCTTCTCAGCCTGTCTCGAGACGAAGCTAAGCCGTAGTGGGACCAGGAGTGACGCCACCTGCGTGCAGTGAGTGGGAGTCACACAAGCGTGATCTCCAGGAAGCAGGAAGGCAAGCCTGCAGTGATATCTATCCCCTTGCTCCCAGCTAACCACTGTCGTAAGAATGCAGAGGTAGTAAATGGCTTGAATTGACGCTTGAGGTTGACCAAACCAGGAACGTGGATAGTTCCCCTCTTCAGATAACTTTGTTTAACTCACTCTTGGAAGCTGGGCCATGTGAATTTTTTAGATGAGGAATAGCTTTTTCAAATAGTTCTTCTTCACTTAGTAAGCAATATAGATATAGTCAACACACCCACATTGGGAGTGGCAGTTTTGCCAACCAAGGCAGCAAAGAACAGTATTGAACACTTTAGAGGGACCGCAAGGAACACCAGGGAAATGGAACAGACGTTCAACGCACCTCTGCCCGTGAAGAGGTCACACAGAAGGAGAGATCACTGAAAGCTGATCTGTCCCATAAGAAAGGTTGCTTAATCAACAAAAAATATTGGATGAGAGACTTGGAGGAGTAAGAAATAAAATAAGATTGTTAAAGCTGTCAAGTTTTGCTGTCTGAGTTAGAGATGGCAAATGACAAAACCAATATCCACCAACTAATATGCAACTTTTCCAAAGTGCTCTGAAATTGTAGGGAATTTTCCATTAATGCCCCAGAGCTCTGGACCAGACCTAAGCGTTTCTCTGGCAGTAAGAGAGAGGTGCAATCTCTCCTAGCTTCTGTGCAGTTTCACCACGTATTTTGGCAGTGTTTGGCCTCCTTGCTCTGTTATTTCCCACTGGGCTTGTGCAGATAAAGAGGACAGGATACAAATATGTTTGCTATTTGACAGGCAGTAAAGCAGCTTTGCCTGCAGCATTTATGTTTGGCTTGGAGTTGCTGAGCTGTATTTCCCAGCTGCAGAAATAGATGCTTTCTGCCCGGCTTATGCCCTAAGCAAGGGTTGTTCCCTCCCCTCCCTGCCCAATAAGTTGCAGTAACCTATGCTACTGCTATTTTTTCTTGATACATGTATGGTCACAGCTAGAGAATTACGAGGAAGAGCACAGAGTGTGCTGCTCTTATGTGTGAATTCACAACTGGGAGCAAAACCAACCGGCTTGGCAGCGCTGTTGGCTTCCCTTGTGGGTTGATCAGTGCAGGTCTCTCCGCACCACCTCAGCTGTGACCTGGGCTGACCTGACCTGGAGTGAAAGAGTGACTCAGTTAATTCTCCTTCAGCCCTTTTGGCGGCTGCTGCAGGGATGGCTGAGGCTGCCAAGTGCCATCAGTGCAGTGCTGTCCTTTAGGAGGTCTCTTGGGAAGGGGATTGAGACTACCAAAGACTTGTCAGCATCAGCTGGTAAAAACTTCTAGTTACCAAGACCTCCAGCTCAGGTAAATACTGTCACCTCTAAGAGCCAGGCTCCCTTTCTCTCTCCTTTCTGTACACACACTGTAGGACAACACACTGTAGGACCAAACCCTGAAATCTTTACCCTCTTCTTATTCTGTGGCGATGCATAATGAATGCCACTGATCCGAACCAAGCCAAACAAAAATGTGCTCTTATTACAAGTGACATATTTACTAGAAACGGGCTAGCAAATAATTTACCATTTAGTTCCCAGAAATACACTGTTGTCAGCCAAATCAATGTGCTGATGCAGCAAAGTATTTCAGCAAAATAAATGAACAGAAAGAAGAGGAATCCATGCATGGGCACAGCTCGGTGAGGTTTTCCGAGTGAGATATTTAAACATTTTGCTCTGAGTTGCTTTCCGAATCAGAGCCCTTTAAACTGTTTGTGTAGGTATAGGGATGCAGAGTGCTGAGCAAAGCCGGGCTTGGCTTGGGGCGGTGTGGGAGCCTGGTGTCGGGTAAACTGCAGTGCTTCATCGTTCTGCCAGCGAGGGAGATGAGCACATGGGGGGAGGGAAGCGCAGGCCAGTAAAAAGACTACACTTCTGCTATGAGTCAGCCCCAAAGGAATGTTAATTTTAATTTATTTGTTTTGGGATGAGCTACCAGCGTTTATCGGTGCAGCCAAAACCCTTGGGTCTACAGAGCGCTGTGCCGGAGGCAGGCTCGGTACTTTGCCAGGGACCGCTTTGGGATCCCCGCTACCACCACTGCCAGAGCAGCTGCAGCTGCTCCAGCCCATCTCAGGGTCCAGAGTAGTGATACATGTCCCAGGCCTCCTCCCAGCTCCTGGGCACTGTGTCGGAGTGGTTTAGACAGCCCTGGTCTTCAGGGGCCCTGGGGACAAAGACCAGCCTTTGCCGCTGGGGCTACAGGAATGCAGAAGGGATGCAGAAGAGGATATAACAACTGAGCTGGGTTGACGCTCACTATATAGCTGTGCAAGGGCAGACTTAATCTTTCTGTCCCTTAATGCTTGCAAGCTTACTTTTCCTTTCCTTCTTTCCTTTTCTGAATTTCTCTTCCTTGCAATAACTCTGCAGGTCTCGTCAGGATGTGGTTTGTATGAAGGTGCCTGCGCAGAGAACAGCTGTATATTGTTTCTATGCTGTTGTGCTGCGCAGGACTCTCAGTCGGAGTTTCACTGTGTACATATTGCTCAACAAGTCCCAGCCTTGCAGCCTGGGGGGTTTGCATTGGCACTGCAAGTACCAGAAAGCAAAGGAGAAGCTTTTGCAAATTAAAGGAGCCAGGCTTGCAGGCTTGCTCTACTCTGTGGTAGGGTAGAGGTGAGACTTCTCTGCCACCTCCATGCATCACACCCAGCCATACCAAGCACCATCGAGCCTTTCCCCTCCTGGATCTGTGTTCCCAGAGACCACTTTCAGTACAGTCATCCTGGAAGTGATGGGGTGCAGGCAGGAGTGCCCAAGCCGAAGCCGAGTTTTATTTTGTAAGGAAGGGACCTGTGGGGTCATGCAGCCCCTCACCTGGTCTTTAATTTTTTTCCCCAAACTTGCCAAGCCCCATCTTTGAAGCAGGCAAACCTTTTTGCACTTGCAAAGCAGAGTCTCCCAGAGTTTGGATGTCCTAATGGTTGGGAGTCGTCTTCCTGCCTACGCGCAGTGGTGGCTGGCGTCTGTGGGTTTGTTCTGGTGCCAAGAAAAGTGGGGAGATTATATACCTTCCTCACCTTCCTCCTTGCATGAGAGCAAACTCAACCTGCCAGGTTTTTTTAATAGACATGTAGCAGGGAAGAGTTGTGCGAGCCTATATAAGGCATCAAGAGATCTTTTTTTTTTTTTAAGTGTAAAGCATATGTGGTTAGCACACGCTGAGGATCAAGATAGTCTTTCAGACCTTGCAAGATGAGCCACCCGCTGTGTCTGTTGTGATAGATTTGCCCCAGCCTGTGTGCTAGAGACCGTTTCTCACTGTTATTTTGTTAGTGTTTATCATTTAATATGAACGCAGAAATCCTCAATCATTTAAGACACTTGCTCATTCCCCCTCTCCCTCCCAAATTAAACAAGGCTGAAAAGTAAGACTGTATTTAAGCAGCAGCAGCAAAGCCTTTTCCCAGTCTTAAAAATGGAAATGGCTTGTGTAAGGCAGCGGTATTTTTTTTTTTAAATGCAGAGAAGCATGTTTCCTTTTCATTTGTTAATTATAAAAGAAAATTCACCAAGGAGAGTCTTATTAAACAAGACTGGCATTGAAGGAGAGAAAGAAAGAAAAGGACCTGCATTCACTCTGTAGCTGGTTGACCCGACTTACAGCCATGACCTGAATTTAGTTTCCTTCAGATTTTTGTTTCCACGTTTTTCCTCCGTTTTTTTAGTCCAGTCCTGACAGCTTCAGGAAGGACGGCAGAGCCCTGTATTTTGCCCCAGGCACACCATGAAAACGACACTTTAGAAACTTAAATGTCAGGTATGGACTTATTTCATGTGACACACACTTGCAGCCCAGCGACCCCTGGGAGCAGTGGTCGGTGCCCCTTGCTGGGAGCAGTGGTCGGTGCCCCTTGCTGGCAGATGGCTGTGGGGACTTTCATTTCCCAACCTTCTCACTGCCTGTCTGCCATCCTCTTCCTCAGACCCATCAGAGCCAAATACTTCCCCAGCCCAGTTTACCTCTTTGTAAAATGTTTAATTTGAGGAAAGCAGAGATTTTTTTTCCAGACACACTAAGAGGCAAAGGGAGTTGGAGCATTCGAGCAGTGCTGGATGAGCTGCCCTTGCAGGAGGCTGACCTGAAGTCGCTGAAACGTCTCATGCAGAGCTTTGACTTGCGTGAGGAAAGAACTACAGCTCTTGATCTAAAATTGTGCCCCCAGAGAGGCCATTCGGAGAGCTCGTGAGTTTTGCCGGGCAAGCAACTAACTAAACAATGAAGGAGCCCTCCTTGTGCGAAGCAGCCCTGGTCCTGTTGGGCTCAGGGAGCCCCAGATGCAGAGAGTTTTCCAGGACTGTTCATGCTGTCCAAACTGGACTACCATGCAATAAGCCATGCCAGCATCTCTCAGGACATCAAGCCTGTATTCTGTCACTTTTCAGTTATATTAGCTGCAGGATGATTAAGTTTCATACCAGGACTTTCACATTTTCATTTTGGCTGCAGGATGTGTGCCAGAAGGCTGCTTAATATGCCACCCCTATGGTTTAAACCACTCCATGGTTTAAAATGCTTCAGTATACCACGGTGGGAAAGAGAAGCAGCTGCTTTGCGAGTAACCCATTTTCTTTAAATAATACTTAACAGGATCATTTAGTGTGTTACTGGTAGTAGTAGTATCAGTATTATTCAGTTTTTATCGGTACTATTGGTATTATTTAACAGGAGTGAGTGGGAAGTAGAAGTGGGATTTATTCTTCCCGCCATCCAAGCAAACAAGAGCACTTCTGAGACATGAATAAAATGTGTTACAGTGCTATAGGGAGTTTGGTGTATATCAGCACAATATTTAAATACACAGACAGAAGAAGAAAGAAGCACAAGGTGATTTAAGTAATAAGGACTGGTACTGTTGTGACTGAACTCTAGTTAGGTCTATCATCTGGTTTGTAGCCATGTAACACCCTTGTTTTATTTAGGGCAAAAGTGGCCAGGGGTGGGGCGGGATGGGTGGAGTGACAGCTATAGCATGGATCCAGCATTTTTCAGAAATGTGGATGAGAAGCTCAAAGCTGTATTTATAAGAATTCAGTCCCCAGAAGAACAAACTTCTGCAACTGCAGGTTTGATAAGTCTTTGAATGAGTCACCAGTGTCGTGTGAGATGATAGCTAAACGTGTAAGGCAGGGAGATGCTGATTCTTTTTGCTGATACACTAGGTAGCTAGAGGGACTAAAATGTAAACTGTAGGCAGAAAGCAAATAATTTGCAATGAATCACAAAACTAAACGTGTTTTTACTTGGCCCAACCTGTCATGCTTGCTAGCCTCTGCTCAGGTGAGGGACACAGGAGCTCTGCTGGGATTGCTGATCGGGGCACTTGGAGGTCTGCCCACTCAGGAGGGGCTCTGCGCCGGCCGGACACTGACGGGGCTGAAATTGCTGAACTGAAAGGCACTTTGAACATGGACTTTGTGCCTTCTCGGTAAAAGACAGAGGACTTGAACATTTTTCGTCAGAGACCTTTCTCTGCCACTCGTCCCTCTGCATGTGCAGTCATCTCGGTGATACAGGCTAGCGAGAAGGAGCAAAATGAAGGGCTGCGTTGGAAATTTCCACGTGAGCCGGTGCACCCCTGCACTGTGCTGACCATGTGGAGATAGCAACTTGGAGCCCCAAAGCAGCAAAGCAGAGGTCATGCCCAAGAGCATTACCACTGGCTCTCAGTGCAGGTACGGGTTGGCCCCAGAACAGCAGTACCGTGTCCAGCATGCAGGTGAACACAGGGGCACGTGTCTGTGTTTGTCAGTCATTGTTGGTGCAGGTCAAGGTCTCTAAAATATTTTTGTTTTCAGTGGGCTGGAGTCCGAGTGAGCCAGAGAAATCAAAATAAAGTAGAACCAGCCTTGCGGTGGAGGAGAATCAGTGCCATAGGTCCCTAAAACATGAGTAAACTCTTTCCCATTGGCGTTTTGAATTCAAGACTGGCTGCCTTTTGGAAAATATGCTGGAGTGAAATCTCGGTCCAGACACAGAGTAATTGTGAAACTCTCTGATATGCATTTATAGTGTGCTTACACTCATGAATCTCAAAGCAGGCTACAGCTAAAGGAAAAAAAACCCCAAAACTGAAAGCAGTAAACATTAGCAAATTTTCATTTGCTCAAGGGTATCATGAAAGTGGAAAAACTTGTTGAATACGCAGTGTTACAACTTTTTCTCTGGGCACTTAGGTTAGCTGGGTGGCAACTATGCAGTTGCGTTGATCATTACCAACCTCAGAGAGATAGCATGTACCTTTCCCAAGTAGAGAGGCTTGTAAAAACAGGCTGTTGTTAATGTGTACTTAATGCACAGAAAGTGGAGTCCCCAGCCCATGGAGACTGCAGTAGGCACTTGGATCGCACTGGTTTTAGCAAGAAGGCTTCAAGCTGCCCAGCCGCAGTGTGTGCGAGTTGTGTGATGGGGCCGTGGGTGCAGGGGCAGTGAGGGTGACTGGTGCCTGGGTGGTTTTTGGGTTCAGCCACTGGTACAGGCTCTGGTGGGAGCACTGCAAAGCTCTGGAGCACCTCAGGGCATAGTATGTTTGGTAAGATCACTTTCTTCCCCCTCTCTGTTGCCCACCGGATCCTGCACAGAGGTGCCAAGGGACTCTTACATTCCCTTTGCAAATGAAAGAAGAAACAGAGCAACAGAGCACCCTTGAATGAGATACTGATGTAAACGGGTTCATGTGTAGTTAGGACATTTGGTCATAACATGACGGAGACATTGGTAGATGCAAGAGGCAGATTTATTAGTGCTCTTACAACTTCTGCATGAAAGAAAAGTGGTAAGCATAGGTGATGAGAATAGAGGGTATTCTAATATACTAGCTGTGTGATACGGCAATTAATTTAGGAGTAGCCTGGCTTTTTACTAGAACAGATTTTTTTTTTTTTACCTCTTTATAGGCCAGCCATAAGTTAGCAAACCTGCCATGGAGAGAAGTTTGACCAAAATCCACAAGTTACGGAGGTAATCAGTGGTGGTCAATCCAATTAAGAAAAAGAATAGCAAAAGGAATATGTTTGGAGATGTAAAACAAATTTTGGTTATGTGACCTTTGGGAAAAAACAAAGGTCAGATCATTTATTTAATTTCTCTACCTTCATGGCAGGCTACTTTCTGTTTAAAAAAAATCTGAAAGAGTATCACTGACATGCTAACAGGCTTTCCCAGTCGTTTGCAGTAAATCTGGTTCTCGCTTTTGCCCCTTAATAACCACGGCCATTAAATTCTGACTGTTGCTGTATTTGAATTGTTTAAAAACGTATTTATTTCCTTCCTTGGCTCCATTTGTCTGCCTGTCCAGAAGATCTGAATGTCAATTACTGCTCGCTCCTGGTAATGCTCCTTTTCCCTCTACGGTGTCATGTATGCAGCCACTTCCACCGTAGTCCAGATTAATCTCCTTGTTTGTCCATGGTTTCTTTCCTTTTGGCATCTCCTATCTTTTAACAGGCCCCCTGTGACCAAGATTTAGCGGAGACTAGGACAGGCAACTCTGTATACATATGACACTTTAAAGTTATACTTGCTAATCCTTTAGTAACCTGGGCTCTTTATACCGCGATGGAAAGTGAAATACTACTAAGCAGTTTAGGATCCCATCTAATTAGGTGAGGGGGTGGCTAAGGGCAGGATGCAGTCAGCCGAGCCCTCACGGCTGGAAGCAAAAAGAGAGACCCAGACTCTTTAGTTCGGGAGAGCTGGCAGGTCCTGCCACCTCTTGAGAGAGATGAGGGTGCCCGTGCCAAGCATGAAGCTGTAGGCAGAGGTGGAAAGCCAGAACAAGCTGTCACAAAGGTATTGCTGTCAGGGTAGAGATAAGCTACGTTAATGCTGTGTACTTTGTACTGCCTTGTGCCACTCCTGCTGGTTTATTCTGATTGTTTTGGGCTGGTTCAGGACTGCAAGTGGGATGTCTGCAGGAAACGCCCAAAAAACAGCCAGGCTGTGATATTTAGTTGAGGAACAGGTGCTGGTGATTGTACAGTGTTTGCTATGCTCTTCTGTCCCATCTTCATTTCCACTACAGGTTTAGGAATGTCATCCTGCCTCTTAAATTTTGTCCGCATTGGATCCTGAAAACTCTGACAGTAATTAGAAAATTACTTCTACTGGTTTATCGCAGTATTTCTCACAGTGTTTTACGTTCTCTCCTCAAATAATTTTAGTTGGATTCAGGCCAGTTTGCCTCTTCCTTTATCTTTGAAAGGGTCTGCTTTAAAGGTACTGCCTTGACTGATTTCAAGTAGAGCGATTCTGGATTTAACAAAGAAGCTATAGGTCAAGGTCAATCACATGGGAATCATGGCAGATTGAAAGTACTGGGAAATTTATTAGCAGATTAGTCGGGACTGAAGCCTCCACTGGGAATGAAAAACATAAAATTCTTACGTAAGTAGTGGTGAGGTTTAGTTCATGAAGATGCCATTTGATAATGATAACGTAGCCAGCTAATGCACAGGGCTATCTTCTCTGCTGGTGGATGCGTTGGGCAAGCTGCAAAGCGTCGTGCTGTAAGGAGGTAGCAGCATGTAAACCTGCCTCCTAGCTACTCCGAACTGCTCCCTGTTGCAAGTTTCGAGCACACATCTTTGTATTTGTCCTGAACTGCTTCCCGGTTGATTAAGAAGGAGAATGGCTGTTTGGCAGGGCTCCTTGTTTTAGAGAGGTGGTTGAAAAGATTGCCCCATTTTTTTTCTGGATTTTGCTAGTTTCCTATCAGTCAAGAGTTAGGTCCAGGTTTGCTGCAGCATTTCCATCAGTATCCTTTGTTACTTGATCTCTCAGCACTAGACAAAGGTCAGATGTCCTTGAAGATTTTATTAGATACATCAAGCAGTCCTTGACATCATGTATCAAAAAGTACTGCAGGACCAGTCAGAGCAGGCGGTTGTTCTCCAGATGACCTGATTTTTCTTCACTAAGGGATGCTGGAAAATATTCTTTCACTTGCTTCTTTACCAAAATGTCCTTCTTTATGAGCTCCATTCGCTCCCTTCTGTTCCACAGGGCATGTGAGCATTTACAGGGTTTGAAAGCAAGACATTTTATTCTGCAGTTCCATTACTGCAATGTCACTGGTACCCGTATCCCCTTTTAATCAGACCTAGGCCACAGAATGGAATTGCTGGCTTGCTCCGATATGTCTATATGGTTTTAGGTCTTTAGATGGGGAGGAGAAGGATGGTAGGTGTATATTCTAATTTATTATGCTTTTCAGGCAATCCCTCAGTTTGCTTTCCTTCAGGATAATCTAATGTTTTACGGCACTGAAACAGTTATGAAGCCATCCTTTCCTTAAGGTGATCACCAAGCCCTAGATCTAAGGGCTTATTTGTACAAGGCTTTTGGCTGCTCTGTTTGTAAGGTTGTGCTCTGCTCCACGGGAGAATCTTGCACATCTTTTTTGGCTGGGAACGCTCTCAGGAAAATCAGAGCGGTTTTTGTTTGTGTTTTGCAATCCACTGGCGGTTGTAGCAACATCATTTTCTGAGGTTGTATTGCAGAAGGCTGGAAGGAAGCAACGTCTGCTGGTATGTCTTTTAGGGCAGATAGACAGAAAAACAACACACTGCTTGCTTGCAGTCCCTGCATTTTCCATGTTTCCTTTTGAATGACTGCTTTTTTTCTATTTAAATATTTTCTGAGATCCAACAGACATTATTTCCAAGACTGTTTACAAGTTGCATTTGCAATGGTAGAGAGACTTGACCATGCCACTGTGGTGCATAGGCTTTCCTGCAGATGCAGGGGCAAAGGTAGCTTTAGTAAAGTATTCTTATTGATGTGTTACTTGTAGTGTTGTGTTCTGTCCTGTTAAATAAATAAATATCTATCCCCCAAGCAGCGAAAAAAGCAGCACTGTGTATAAATAACATTTGTGAGTTGCTTCAGGGATCTTCCTGGATTTGAAGGCCTCACATTGATGTACTCCTTTAAGTGTAAACTTATTAAATGTCATAACCATTGCTGGATTTGATCAGATAAAGCAGATCAAATGAGTAAGGCAGTACGGAGATCTAGTTATTTTCATGCTATGTCTATATGACATACCTCCACTAGCATTTTCATTAACCGCTTTCAGGTGAGACGTGGATACAAACAGAATGACTTCAACTGGAAGAGATGTAGGTTAGTAGTTCCTAAGTTCAGTTGCAGTTGTCTTGATTAGCTCCAGGTTTTTACTGTGGAGGCCTGAGGTTTAAATTTACATTGATGAAATTAAAAGTGAAAGTACTGTAGGTTTTCATCAGAACGGCAGTGCCCGTGACCTACATTAGCTTCCCTGTGCTCTTCTGTCTCTCGACCAGCTGCCTGAAAGCCCCAGTAAAGACCGGAGAAACCTGTGGTGGGTCCAAGGGGGCACCGGGACACCCTATTTGTCACCTGTTATAACCCCAAGTCTTTGTATTAAGAACTAGGTATGTTATCAGAGTGATCCAGATGGATTTAGCAGAGGTTCCCAGTAGAGAAAGAGTTTCTCTGACTACACTGACCTGCTATGAAGACTATGAACAGGGACAGGGATGGTCATCATTTTGCCAGTAGGCTTCTATGACTCTTCTGGGGCTAGATTAAATTCTCAGCTCTGGTGACATAAATCTTGGGGGCATTGTGCAAAAATGGTTGTTACTTACAAGCGTCAGTAACAGTGAGGTCAGATGCTGGCCCATCCCTGGGGAGGAGTGGAGGCATTGAAGATGGGGTGATGCAGGCTTCAGCACAGGCTGGACAGTGTCACCTGGGACGCCAGCTGGGTAGGAGGGTACGATGGGGCTCACCCTGGCAATCCGGCCCACCGGGCTGCAACTTCCGCTGCTGTCCATGCGGGGTGGAAACTCAGGGATGGCTGTCATCACTATGAGCACACTATCACCTGCCATGTCCACTGGATGGGTCCCCATTCAAAGCATAATTTAAAAGTGGAGGAAATGTGGGGCAGGGCCAGAGATGAAGCTGATTTGCCTTCAATGATAACAAAATTTTGGCAAGTTGCTTTCAAAACCCAAAGTTTTGGAGGTTGTTTTGGTTTTTTTCTGAAGCGCTTTCCATTTGAGAGGTAATCTTCTCTTGCGATGTTGCTTAGATTTGGGATTGTAGCTTATGGGTTTTTAAGGGTTTATGGTTTGTTCCATTAAGCCTATATGAGGCTTATAAAGAACAAGGGACTTCATATGCTTCAGAGCCGAGTTTGCCTCTTCTATCTGAAAAAAAAATTGTCCCTGAATTTTAACTTCATTTTCTCACCCTTACGCTTCTCTTACATTTTACCACTACAAAGGGAAAACAAGAAAAATTTGCTGCTGCTGTTTTCGTCCCTAGCTGCACACAATTTAGGTTATGGCTAATAGTCTGTAACATGCATATTCTAGAAGCATGAGTGTGACAAACTATGGGCAAACACATTTCAACAACACAAATGCAACCATCAGGGAGGTGCAGGACATGAGCCACCTTCCCCCGTGCCTCCACACTGCTGCGCCCTTGTTCCTCCTCTCTGTAATTTTAGGGCTGTTGCCTGCCCTGCCAACGGCATGGTCTGGGAGTGCCTTCCTGGTCCTGGGTCTGATTGCGATGTGGGGGGAGGCTTGGGTGGGCACAGCCCCTTGCTCCCCAGGGAGGATGCCCACACAGGTTGGCTTGTGGGGAACTGGGGCTATCTCCAGCCGGGCCTCTGGCTGGACCACAGCGGGCTGTGACCTGGTGATACGCTGCAAAAAAATAGTTGCTCTACTCTTCAGAGGTAGCTGGCCCTGCAGCTCTCACCCTTCCCGCTCTGACCTGGGTAATGGGGGACCTGGGCTTCAGGCTATGCCTCAGCTCAGCTGTTAGCACTCGTGGAGCAAGGAGTGCACATGCAAGTCCTTCTCCTCCTCCATCCTTTTTGGCCAAGTGGAGCTTGGGACAGTTCCCGCAGCAGTCCTTCTGGCAGCCTCCCAGCGCCGTGTTTCCTTCCTTTCCGTGAGTTAAGGAGTTGGGCCGATGATACAGGTACTGTCTGTCAGTAATGACATGAATTGGGTGATGGGAACAGGACCCCAGAGAAAAGGCAGATGTCGGGGAATAGCGGTCCCTGGCTGGAATGTGTTCCTGGGGCCCTGACTCCTCTTCCTTTGCTCTCAGCAGGGAGAGGGGTGCCTGGGGAGCTGCCCCAGCCTTGGGGGGAGCACAGACCTGCATATCTGACAGCACCTGTCATGAGGAGGCTGAAATGGTCTTTTGAGAGACAGGCTTTAGAAATCAGGGGACCGGGTGATTGGTATGAGATACATCCCTGTTTACTCTTTGATAGCCTGTTACGTCAAAGACCATCATCAGTGAGTCACCTGCCCGTGTGTGTGACTGTCGTCGTTGCTGCTCTAAAGATAAATGTCAAAGGATATTGAGCTGTAGGAATAAATCAGACTGTGTGTATCAGGTCTTCCTCTTCTGCGTGTCCTTCTCTCTCTGTTATAAAGGCTGCTACGGTCAATGGGAAACAGCTGCAGCAACTCAAAGCCAGGAGTTCAGGTTATATTTTCATATACAGCTATGGCATATCCACACATTGGATCTCTTCTTGCTGGTTCTGTCAAAATTATATCTGGGAAGACAGAGAGAAAGGTTTGCTTTGACAGTATTTCTGAGGTAGAAACACTGAGAGACTGAGAAGCATTTTCACACCCTTTTTTATACGTACAGAATGTGTGATTTTTAAATAAGCAGGTTTTCACACCCTTTTTTTTTACATACAGAATGTGTGATTTTTAAATAAGTGCCAGAGAGAAGGTAACTTTGCCAAAGCTACCAGCCACTGCTTGTGAGCCACGGACACAGGTATGCTCTGTGATTTACACTGGTTCAGGTTAAAGTACTTTAATTAGACTCTCAAATTAGGAGTTTCAGTTATAAACACAAGTGGTTGTTGTTGTTTTCTGTTGAAAGCTGGGAGAAGCCGGTAAGAAAAGTCCCTTATCTTTCTTCTTACCTAGCATCCTTTTTTTTTCTTTTTTTTTAGTAAAATCTATTTTTTTAAGTCAATAAAAAGGTGATGAAGCCAAAAGAAAAACATTGGGAGCCTGAAATTGCCTGTTTACTTGCCAGAAGCACTCTGCTCTGGCAACTGCAGTGGGGTTTTTTTAACCTGTTGTGCTCCTTTACAGCATATGAAGAAGTGGTAATGAATTTAAGAATGAGCTCTGCCTGTGCAAAGTAAAGACATCTTGATAAAAAAAAAGTTTTTAAAACCCTATAGAATGTAAATAGAGGCAGCTAAGACTGCTTCACTTTACTACTCCCCTACTGAATGCTGTTATGAGGATAATCCTGTATTACATGATAGAGGATAGTTAAAAGATCTATGATAAGGCTGTTCTTTATGCATTTCTATAAGGATTTTCCTTAATGACTAAAGAAAATCCTATGGAAATATTAAATCTTATAGCACATATCTATATCCGTTTCAGTTTACTCTACATCAGAGAACTCTACAATAACGGCTCAGGCTGCTATTTTCAGGAGAAAAAATGACAACATGCATCTGGGCTGAAACCACCTCATTCAGCGGCTCTGCAATATTCAGGGCTATTTCACTTTGCATCAGAGACACCGGGATGTCTCGTGCTGCTGCGCCTGAGGCTCACCCTCAGGCTTTGGCCCCTTATTTTAGAATACTGTGGTAATTCTTATACTTTCAGTATTTTATAAATAATGTGCTTCTGGGGGAGTCAGGATTTCTTACTCCTTAGCCGTCTGTTCGCCGTTGCTTTCCTCTTTGGATTATTTGCTGCCCCTTCCGCTGTTGTGTTTTCCTACCTGAGGCTGGATGGCTGATCTCTCCCTGTCGCTCCTTGGTGCCTGAGTGGGCTTTCCTGGGTGGGACTCCCTGGCTGAGAACGAAGAGAAGCTTTGTTCCTGGTGGGGTGGATTTCCTCTGTCTTCCTTTACCAGCCCCAGTTTCTGCCTCCCTCTTCTCCGTTATACTTCTTCTCCTTTTCTTCTTTCCTGTCTCCATTCCTCTGCCATAGGGAAGACCTAATAAAGGATTTCAGCTTCTAAAAAGCACATCATTGCTCAAACCTTCATCCATCCTCGATAAAACACATCACCTGCCTATGGCTTACACAGTGCAGAGGGACAAGCAGAATCCATGGGCTGTGGTCCAGGGGATGATAATAACACCTGTCCCTGTTGTAGGATTTTTGCAGGAGAGTGACCAAAGCTCTGTGTTCAGCGTGGGTAGCCTGAGCCCATTGACGTGCCCTTGGGTGCAAGAAGCATCCTTCCAGAGGCTTCAGCAGAGAAAGGACTTCAAGCCTCCTTCCCTTCCATGCTGTCCTAGCTTCGCGTCCATCTCTTGGCCGCCAGCTCCCCTCATTTGCTGCCATACTTACCATTCATCCTTTCTCTTCTGTTTCTCCCGTCATGTCAGCTGCTTCTGCCTGTCCCCTTCCCTCATGATATGGCCACCTCTGTGCTAGCATCCTGGAAGATCTGCCTCACACCTTCAGCCCCAAACTCTTGTCTCCCTTTCTTGTAGTAAACCCCAGCCTGAGAACAGCATTTTATAGGTTCTCCAGAAAATTCCCCTACTTCCCTTTTGGGGGAAAGAGCTGGCAACTTTCAATGGGGAAACATGGAGTTGTATTCAGTAGAGATAGTACTTAGTCCCTGAAGTCTGAAAATGTAGGAAGGTGGGAGACAACTGTGAGAAACAGAAATGCCAGAAAAATGTGGAGGATTTGGCAGCCCTGTCTTTATGTCTACTGTGTTACCCTGCAGAACAGAATTGAAGACAAACATATGAATGTGCTAACGTTAAAGTTATTGGATGTGAGTCTGCTGCTGAATTACTTCGGGGGATTTTTTTATTTTTTTAGTTTCAAGGTTCTGCTCTATTTAGTTTCTCTTCAGATAATAGTAATGAAAAGTTACAGTGCTCCAGAACAACTCCAAAATTCTGTCTTTAAAAATGTTCATTTGATATTAGCCTCCTTTGGCTAAAACTGTATCAAATATAATTGAATGGTGTCAGATTGCCATTGCATTGTGTGGCCAGCCCAGGAACCAGGCTGTAGTCATGAACCTTCCATGAAAATCCATCATAAAAACACTGGTGGGAAGCTGGTTAATACCAGTCTAATGCAGTTAAACAGATTATCTTAAGAGCACATACCTCTGCAACCCCTTTATAACTATATCACCTGGACTACCCAGTCCTTTTAACCATTGTTGTGCTGCAAAGAGGGCAAAATTCAAAGTCCTTTGGATGCAAAAAGTTACCAAAAGTTGTCAGCAGGTGTCAAAACAGAGATATGATTTCAAAATCAGCCTAATCGTTATTCAGTATTGTACCTCTGATAGGAGATTACTGCTGTGTCCCTCCTTGTCTGAAACTGCTTACAGCTGCTCTCTGCAGTTCACATCATGTGTGCAGTCAAATCTTCTCACGTCTGCCACTGCTGATACAAAGCTGTATACTGTGGGGATACCATTTACCATCACTGCAAATAATGCTGAACTCATTACAACGCTGTTAAAAGGAACCTAAAATTTATCTGTTCTAATTAGTATAATGTCACTGTTGACCTCAATAGAGTGACTGAACTCACAAAAAATAGTTTCAGTAATAAGAAGCAGAACGAAATGTTACTTGGTGTAAATATATAGGGTAACTTGCCCAGAAAGAAGGGAGTCAAACAGAGCACAGACCTGAGCTGCTAACTCATTCAGACTGGTCTTTTTTTCTTGAATTGGAACTGAAGTCGAACCACTACTTTGAAGTCTTCTCTGTATTTGATCCAGAACTGAACTGCTTCCTGCCTGCCTGCCTTCCCGCAAAGTATCTCTAGCTACTGTTCTTAAATCCTGACCTCCTCCCGTGCCAGCCCGCGACGCCCATGTCCTGACAGAAGCTGCATGGCAGCACTGTTGCAGTCTTTTCCTCTGCACCGAGATGTCATCCTGCACTGCTCTCGGTTGCTTTGGAGCTCCATGCAATGGACCAGGGCAAGACAGACCTTTCCCGCCTCTGGCGTGAGGGACTCCCACTGCAGTGCTGTGAGGTGGGGATTTTGCATCTTCCTCGTGGCGTGGGGCTGCAGGGTCCCTCCTGTGGGGCCCCTGCACGTGACCTGGCTCAAGTGGCCATACATGTGTATGCATATCTCCATACCTCGTTGTGTGCATTGCTGTCTGTCTGCACTGAGCACTGTAAGCCCAGGCTTTTGTGGAATTGAAGGGGCAGAAGCATGCAGAGTGGACCTCCCTTCCAATGCCCTGGCGCAGCCAGGACAGCACTGCAGGCTGTGGTACAGCCTGTCACACTCCCTCTGCCTTCCTTCGCCCATGCCCAGGTTGGCGATGGGCTGCTCTGCACACCACTGCTGAAAAGGCTTCAGAGGAAAGGAGATGGGAATGGAGTCCAACTTCACACCGAGAGCCTGCTTCTGTCCTGTAACCCATAAATCTTGTCTTAATAGTTAGGCGGTTTGGTATGAGCAAGTTTGAGGTGGTTCATCACTACCCAAACTGGTTAACAAATATTTACTGACCTCTAGCCAAGCTAAACTGCAATCACACTATCAAATGTGGTAATTCTGCCCCTTCCCTGACTGTGAAATTGAAGACCATAGAAGTGAAAATGAATGCTTTTTTCTTTACTAATGAGACGAATAATGGCTGAGACTTTGCGGTTTTCAAAACCCGGTTGATAAACATTGCCATGGCAATTAGACTATCTCAATGTGCAAGGTGAGAGGGAGCTGGCTCTGCGGTCATCCTGGTCTTCCTGGGGCTTGTTGCCAGCGCGGATGCTAAAGCTCACCCAGGGGACCGCAGGCACGAGATCCTCCCTTCTCAGTGCAGAGCACCAGTCGGATTTTTATGCAGTTACCCATGTTTTGCAATACAGAGCTATAAACCTGTCAATAGAAACAGAGGAGTTTCTAAGTGGGCAGAAGATGGCATGCTGCTGCATGCATACTGATATGCCTCTGTCTCTTTGGACTTTGCTTTTACTTAGCTTTCAAACTCATATAGAACTCATTTATCTCCAGTGAAGACTGCATGTGCTTTCTTCGTAATTCCAATCAGATGTGCTGCTACAGCTTTTCTTAGTTTTCATGGACGTCACGGGAAGACCCTTGTCCATCGAGCAGCTCATGATCCATGTACCAGTTGCCTTGAGCAGGCACAGACGCGCGCTGTGCTGTGCCATACTATCTGCATGTAGTGCTTGGCCTTCAGGACCGTGCTGTGCTCCCCATATCCCTTGCCATGGGGTACCCTCAGCTGGCTAATCATGATGGAAGAGCCTGGAGGTGGCACCTACTTGGCACCAGTAGTGACACCACGAGCACGTCCTTGTCTTTATCTTGAGGTGAAACAACATACTTTCATATAAAAATCCAATTGAAAATCCTATGAAAACTCTAAAGACCACAATGTGGGTGAACCTCGCCCCCGACAGGAGGTCTGGGCAGCGTGCCATGACCCGATCGTGGGTCTGTCTGATGCTGCATCATCTCGGGGTTCCAGTGTCAGAAGGAACATAAGATCTTGCAGCTTGCTGCTGCCTTTTCTGGGATATTAATGAAGTAATTACCTTTCTTGAGAGTGTTTGTCTTTTTTGGGGTCCGAAACGAACCAGCTCCTCTTGGTGCAAAGCCATAGTCCACTGATATTTGTGAATATAATTGTAGATTTTGTAGAGAAAAATCTGTTCCTAAATATATGCCCATCCAGTTAGGCCACCATTAATGCTGTACATCATTAAGTCTTAGTCAGTGTAATATTGTGCTGTGTGGGAAGGAATCCCAGGCTGAATCTATTTTTGACCTCTGATGGTTGATTTACAATGAGTTATAGTAGCAGAGTTCAAATGTTTGCTGATTATTGCTGAGCTGGACTACTGTCAGGCAGTTTTAAAAATAAAACTTGCAATTCTAAGAGTATCATTGAAGTTCCTTAACAGAGCCCTGCTTGACCTTTCAGCAAATTCACTGGATTTCCTGAACCAGCACTCACAGGCAGGGCTTGTGCAGCAGGGCCATGATGCCACCCAGCATGGTTGCTGCTTAATGGGGCTGTTGACCTCTCCTTGCTGGTTCTCCGCTTTTCTTGAGGCTCTTCATGTTGTGTTGCAGTGCTCAAGGTCTTTAGGTGTCTTCTTGGAGGAAACAATGGGAAACTAAATTGCCAGGTAGCAAGGAGCCTGCAGGAAACAAAAATGGATATGAAAAAGATAAATGAGCCACAAAACGTGATCAGCTGGTTCGAGTAGCAACCGTGTTGTGCTTGCAGAAGTGTGTCTGGGCTCTGCAATATCTATTCTGTTCCTCACAGAAGTTCAGTCTTCAGAAACTGGGGAAGAATGGGAGCCAAATTTGTCTGTCCTTTTTCAGAACTTCCCCAGTGTCAGTTTTGCCTGGACCTGGACCTGGCCCTATGTGCAGGCATGTAGGTTCATACACTAAAGATAATCTCAGCTGGGCTGCAGGAGTGTCTTCAGAAGAGTTTCCTTTCAAGGAAACGCACAAGCCCTTGGCAGTTATGTCCAGGTGTGACTCTGCTGTGTATCTAATACTAATTAAATACTTGACAGGTGTTTTTTGGTTTTGTTTTGCAGGAAGAAATCATTCCTATTTTCAGCTCTGTATGCTGCCTTTATATTTGGTGGTCGGCACCTAATGAACAAACGAGCAAAATTTGAACTGAGGAAACCACTAGTGCTCTGGTCCCTGAGCCTTGCCGTCTTCAGGTAGGCATTTCTTCACACCAACTGCCTTTGACAGTACTCCATGAAGAGGGTTTGGGGTTCTTCACATACAACAGCACTGCTAATGCGACGACAAGCTCACGCAGAAATGGCATTTCTTTAGTTCTGCTATTCAGGGTTATGTCCTGCTCCACTCCTCACCATTGAAATGATCCCCTTTGACTTGCCAGATCATACGGCGTTTGAAGAGGAGAGAAATCAATAACCCTCTTGAAGAACAAAGGTGAAAATAAAGTGAGGACATGAGAAAAAGCGCTCATCATTGCAATAAATTTACCATGCAAGCTACAAATGGAAATAAACACATTAAGATGTTAGTCTTGTTCTCACTTACTAGTTAGTGTTATGTTTATATGGGTGCATGTATGGAATATTTAGTCAAGACTGATCTCCATTACAGTGAGGTAAACCTAAAGTCACTGCTTTGATGACAGGTAAGTTAGGCCACTGTAACTGAAGTCAGAATCTGGCTTCTGGTTATTCCATCACAAAGAGCTTGTGAATGTAGCAAAGGGGTGGCTCTGCAAGGAAAGACCATTTCTTAGTGATGCACATCTCTCTAGCTGTGTGTTGACTCTGTATCATCGAGTACGGGGAAAGTCAGGTTCAGATTCTTGATAGTTGCTGAAGTCAGGAGTAAAACTGACCAACCTGAATTCCACTTTATCTGCTTAATATGCTGATTTTTAGTGCGGCTGAAGGTAAACAAATGAATGAACTTATATGAGCTTATAAAAATAGCCTTTACAAACACACAAACTTTTGGTACAATTTACTAATAACAGTACACACAAGACCTGAGGATTCATTTCAGTGCCTATTGGGAGTGTAAGTTATAGTTCACTCAACAGCATAGAAGCCATTTGCAAACCATTATCAAACACTGATACCTGTATCTTTTTCTAATATCAGTATAATAATTACTGATTATATTAGTTCACAAGTATATAAAAAAGGTTTGCTTACTGAGCAGCTGTGAATGGTGCATGATTTTTCACAGGATGGCAATAGTTTGAGCTGAGAGTTTCTGCAGAGTAAAATAAAGCAGGAATGGAGAAGTTTGCTTTCTTCTTTCTTTCATTTTTCCTCCAAAATTGTTCTATCACATTGACACTTTCTAAAACTCTGGCAGGGGAAAATAAACTGTATTTCTAAGTTGTCTCGTCCAGCTAGGACATGCTAACAGAAGAGCTTTATGTTGGCTTGATTTTAGTAGTTCGTCAATACCTTTAAAAAAATATCCTAGTGCAGACAAAACTTTGAGCAGTCTGGATAACTTTGAGAGCAAGTTCTAACACTGTGAAAATTTATGATTTTCATCTGGTTGCATTTGGCGCTGAACTTCTGGCTGTGTGTCTAACATAGTTTTGCTGTTAGGGTCCTGTAAGCAATTGTCATCGTTTCTTCTAGAAATAGCTGAATTTCAGCAGCTGTTGAATTGGTTCCTAGATGACATGTCATTTGTGGATCAGTTTGTAAAGTGATTTGTACCCAGCAGGATCCTAAAATGCATATTCCAATTACACTTTCTTATTGAATGTAGACACTAGAAACTAGCTGACTTACGCAGAGCATTTGTAGTTTAATTCCCAATCCGAGGGGAGGAAGCATGATTTCAGAACCGTCCTTTGCAGAAGGTGTCTAGAATGAATTTTAAAATCACACTTGAGTTTGAGAGGGATTCACCGCTGCAGGGTTTGCTTCCTCCATCAGCTCAAATAGCATCGGTCAGGGACAAGTGTTCCCCAAGCACTGCAGAACTCACCCTTTCCTCTGCATGTCAGGAAATGAGACAGCAGGGCGGAGAGTAGAGGGATGAACAGGAGTGTGAGGTGTTTGGACTACACAGAAGCACTGAGCATTTAAGCTGCTGGATTTGCTAGTGGGGACCAGCTGATGATGAAAATTATATGGCTATGCTTAGAAAGCTTTTCTCTTCTGAGGTGGAAGACGGGGGCCGAGAGCAGAATAAACCCCCCACAGTCCAGGAGGAAGCAGTCAGCGACCTGGTGTGCCACCTGGACGCTCACAAGTCTATGGGGCTGGATGGCATCCACCCGAGAGTGCTGAGCGAGATGGCGGAGGAGCTTGCCAAGCC
>WAAD01024168.1:24043-65039 GCA_013389945.1 Fregata magnificens | reverse complement strand
TACAAGAAGGACATTGAGGTGCTGGAGCGTGTCCAGAGAAGGGCAACGAAGCTGGTGAAGGGTCTAGAGCACAAGTCTTATGAGGAGCGGCTGAGGGAACTGGGGTTGTTTAGTCTGGAGAAGAGGAGGCTGAGGAGAGACCTTATCACTCTCTACAACTACGTGAAAGGAGGTTGTAGTGAAGCGGGTGTTGTACTCTTCTCCCAAGAAACTAGCGATAGGACGAGAGGGAATGGCCTCAAGTTGCGTCAGGGGAGGTTTAGATTGGATATCAGGAAAAATTTCTTTATCAAAAGAGTGGTTAGGCATTGGAACAGGCTGCCCAGAGAGGTGGTGGGGTCATCATCCCTGGAGGCGTTCAAAAAAGGTGTAGACGTGGCACTCCAGAGCCTGGTTTAGGAGGCATGGTGGTGTTGGGTTGACGGTTGGACTTGATGATCTTAGAGGTCTTTTCCAACCTTAATGATTCTATGATTCTGAGGCGCTGAGTAGTATGCAGAAGAGTGAAGTAGGGAGGGGGGAAAACAATGCAAAATGTTTGCAATAAGACAGAGCGTGAAACCTTTGTAGCTTCCATAGTAACAAGCAATCCCATACAAAACCAATCCAAAGACAAAAACACTTGACTTCGTGCCTGCAAAACAGAGGAAATGCAGAATATTCGTTAAAACCTGAGATGAAGACTTCTTATAAAGTGTTAATTGGAACATCCATTTCCTGGTGTTTCACCACCACTGTCCTTTCTAGGGCCATCGGTCACTCACAGCTTTATTGACCCTCTTAGCAAGCTGCACTAGACTTTGAATGCTGTAAACTTTCCAAGTAACTTGGATCTTTTTTTTCTGGCTCCTCACATAACTACGTGTTTCATTTACGTATGCTTGGCCTGAAAGACATTTCTGCTTCCTCTGAAGGTGAATTCAAATAGATTTAGATGCCAATGTTCTGCCTGTAGACTTACTCTGGATCCAGGAAAATGCTCCTTAACTTTAAAAATACTTCCTCTTTGGCTTTCTGGGATGCTAAAATGCTATGACTTTTACGATACCTTGCAGAAATGCTAAGTAATGTATTTGTCTGCTGTGAGTGGTTGTACTGAGGAGGAAAAACCCGCCTGGAGAGCCCTCAGTATTCTGCCTGAAGGTCAGTGTGAGGCTTTTTTCCGGAGTCCTTGTTTATCTCCCTTCTAGCACTCCTACCATTTTACCTGCTTCAAATATCCTCAGAAGTAGTAACAGCAGAGGCTGGAAAGATGTGTTTTGGGCTTAAAAAAAAAGGAAATTGCCTGCCAGGCAATGACATGGTCCCTCTTCAGAATGTATCCCGTACGCCTCGCTCTTGCCAAGATCACTTAAGTGTGGTAGCAGCTACAGTAGGAAACTTGCCACGCTTATAAATAAACAAAACAACTACACCACCCTACTGAGCTTGCTGAGCATTCAGGAGCTCGGTCAAGAGTGAGTTTTGTGTCAACACTGGCAGCCAGCAGGATTTCTGAGGCAGAAAAGCAGCTTTATTTCCCTTTGGAAGCATCGACTAGTTTTGAACATTTTGTCTCTGGAATAAGGTTACCACTTCTCAGTGAAAACTTCTGTAGGAGCAATGACAGTAAATCTTGCTTTTCACTTGGAAACCACTGTGAATACATGATCTTCTGAAATCTTTTGCTGAGAAATTAGTTTGGGATATTTTTCTTGGGTTGTTGGGTTGGGGTTTTTTTTCTCCCTAGCAGGTGTGTTGACTTGTTTCAAGCATTGAAGATTTATTGTTGTCTGAAATGTTTTCAGTCTTTTGTTTTGTTTTGCACACTTTAATTAAGTGTTTTCACCCTGCCTGGTTATGTACTGAGGTCCTGGGGGAGCAGCTTTGTGCTGCTCCTTGTCAACGGGAAGCTGTTAGGAGGCTGACACAAAACTTAATCTTTGAGTCTCATAAGATCCCAAGGAAACTGTTGCTGATTCACCTGCACATCAAAGTGACAGTCAGCCCTGTGTTTCTGAATATTTCCTGGGGTTAAAAATCTGCAAAAACACATCGAATCTGAGTTGGCAGTTTTATATTCATGGCACTTTGAGCATAAAGTTAGGGTCATTCATTGAATTTTTTACTTGCAATATATCAAAAGTGTCATGCTGGCATCTCTAAGAATCAGCAAAGGTGAGACCAGGACTCTCACAGAAGGATACGAAGTCATTAATTCATGTTTTCATTACATCTCAGCTGGATTTTTGTAATTCCTTTTATAGGCCGTAGAGCCTGTGTATGGGTAGCATTGCTATCAAGAAGCTTAAACATGTATTTGATTGCCTCATCTTCACACATGACAGCAGCACGGCACCGTTTTCACTTGCTCTCCATCCTTAAGGGGCTGCCAACAGAAGTCTCAGGGTCAAGGCACTAACTAATAATAGTAAAAGGTTGTCTTCCCTAGGGAATACTGTCACATCAATACGGGAGACGAAGAAGCTAGAACATCCAACATGATGCAATCATTTGTAGGCAGAGGCTAAGCCTGACCATGACTGGTGCAATGGGAGGAGGGATTTCTCTTTGTCTAGCCAAACCGCACAACCATAACGCTATTATCATCACCTGAGATCACTTAGATTCTAATCCAAATGCAGGTATGCTTTGTAGCAGTGGTGGAAAGCAGTTGATGTCAATACAGGGTTTCCAAGTGTCTTTCTTCCTGGGAAACACTTTCTCTCAAAGTAGTAGAAATGGTATCAAAAGTAGCTGAAAAGTCACTAGCTGCTTGCCACAAAGCTAACTGGAGCCTCAAAAGCGAAGTATCCTAACAGCAACAGGTCTTATATTTGAAAGACAAAACCAAAAAGGCTCACTGGAAGGAGGAGACTCACTTTGCTTTTATGAGACTGGTGTAATTGATTTGTTACTGCAAGTACAGCAGCATTTTATAGAAGGGTTTGCACTTGTTCCGCAGAGAGCTCCTGAGAAGGCAGTCCAAAACATGTCTTTATGTGAGGAACTCAGTCCTGAGCTGAACTGAATGGAAAAGACTAAACAGAAGTTTAAAGAAAGAATTTCGATTGCTTGGATTTGTGACTCCGAAATAGATTCTAGTTATCGTGCTTATAAGTAGGAAAATTGATGAAAAATGATCCAAATTTACGTCCTATCTCAAGAGCTGCCATTCACAGATACTTCCCATGGAGGTTAAAACACAACTTAATTTCGTATGTTGCTGAGCAACCCATCAAAATCTTAAAATACTCCGAAATTTTACAAAGGTCCTGACAGTACATGCAAGAGCAAATGAATTACTGAAAAGAGCAATATTTGCTAAATAACATTAAAATTAATAAGCAGCATTTAAGGTGAATTAATAATCTTCTCTCTTATAATTTTAAAAGCAAGTGAATTCCATGTGAAACATTCCTTATATTTGTAAAGCATTAATGCATATTCTCAGTAGGACATTTCTCAGAACCCAAATTAGTAAAATGCTTAATATATACCTACTTAACAATTTATTTCTATAGGACCATGTTCATCTTTATGTACTTACCTGATTTTCTTATATAACAGATATTGGAAACATCTTTTTAACTACCATTTTGGAGCAAAAGTTGAAAGTTGGGTGAACAGTAGGAATTCAGAATGATTGGAGAGAAGACAAAAATCGCTTGGATGAGACTTAAGAGTTTAAGAAGAAAAATTTCTTTTGTGTAAGCTGAACTGTAATCCCAACAGGGAAATAAAAACAGTGCTATGTAGGGTGAATTCATACATTGCAAAACAAATGCTAGCTGGCATTAAAAAAACAGTGTAGAGGTGATAAAAATACATAGACTAAGAGCAATAAAGTACTGTCAAGAAGATGTATCCCTAATATATACCTTATTTATTCTAAGTAAGAAGAGCATCCCATGACAAATATCTTTATTCCCAGAAGTGTAACTGATGTCATGTGACAGAATGCTGTGCCCATCCTCCTCTGAAATCTCACCTCTTCATTCACTCTGCTGTTACTGCTGTGGACTCTGTTGTGTTCATCAAAGTCATTTTGAATGTGAACAGGTTTTACTGTTTTTACCTAATCAGGCCTAATTAAAAGTAAACCAAGGAATCACTGTGAGACCTGGCTGATGCTACTTTACAGGAGATATGGATAGGACTGGCTAAAAATTCCTATGAAAATGTCTTTTTTCGGTGCTAAGCTGGGCCTCCTTTCTTCGAAAACCTCTCCTTTTTTTCTCTGACTGCTTGCTTGCTTGCTTGTTTGTCTTTATTGCTGGAGAACCGAACATCTTAGCAAAGTGAATTCAATACATTATTTGGAAAGCAGCTGTTGTGCTCGTTTTGACCCTATTCCCTCCTCACTCTCCCAATCAATGACAGTGTTGACACTCAGTTTGTCACCTTGAATTATACCTTCCTCATGAGATACCCCTGTCCCAGCCCACGGGAGCCCTCGCAGGCCACCACTCAGCATGAATGTCGTACTCAAAGCAGAGCCCCCTGAGAGTGAGACTTTTCCCCTCCATTTTAAATGGGGAGCAGACTGAAAAGTGTGTTTGAGGAATAAAGAACATCTGTCTGGTGGCTTAAGAAGGAAACTGTACTAGAGAGAAAGTAGATAATTCATTCGAAAGAAATCAAACCTCCCATCTGTCCCCCTATGGTGGCACTTCTGCATTTTACTCAGCCTCAGTACTTCGTTCATGTGCCTGGTTAAAGGTCCTCCCCCATGCAGAAATCCCTGGGGAACAGAAACCTCCATGTATTTTCTTCTAAGTCCCCTAACAGCTTGTGTTTGTTGGAGACAGTGGGAATAAAACACAGAGGTGTTAACTTGCACGACCTATCGAATCCAACATTGCATCTGCGGACGAGCATGTTAATAAACACTGCCAAACCGAGCAGTGTTCACACGCAGGGTTGCATACGGGTGTCGAGCTGTGGTTTAGCGAAATCACCGTTTTGCGACGAATTTAACTTCTTCTAAACAAATGTGCATCTTCGTGCCTGTACAATCCAGCATCTTCTCTAGGTTGCTGAATAAATAAAATATATTTATTATTTACCAATTGTAGGAGAGTCCCTGAGATCTGAACTTCTCTAGACACTTACAGGAGTACTGCTCTGGGGAGGACAGACTGAAAAAGGAAGATCAATGGCTCCAGGCTTGTAATTGCTGTTAAATTTATGGATCTGAGCAGCTCATTACAGCTGTATTACAACTTTTAGCTCCTTTAAGCCTCCTTTATTCTGTCAAATGCTAGTCTTTTCCTGTAACTTAGATTTTGCTTACTTTGTTATCTGCCTGTTTTACAGCTTTAGTGATGGCTAGCTCCATTGGTTGGCTTGATTCTCTGCTAAATCTTTTACTTTATTACTTTTTGGCTTTATTTGCCTAGGATAATGTCAAACTCCTGAATACATACATTTCAATGCTATACATGACAGTTACTCTACCAACTTGATACATTTGATCCTGTAAGTATCTTTAATTTATCCTGCGGAAATAGATATGCCACTTTTTTTGGATTATCATTTAAATCACTGCAATATTACAGTTATTCTAAAATTTTCTTGAGATAATCTTGGATGCTGAGAATAATTTCTGTAACGACACAGGAACAAGTGCAAATGCCCCTGAAGCAGTCGTTAAGGCCTGCTTAAGAGGTACACTGTGCTTATGAATCCTCATGGGCTACTTTGGAAATCCTTGGATGGATTCCTTAATTCTTATGAGATTTTGCACCAAACACAGGGCTTAAGTTGAAAATTGATTTTTTTTTTCTTTTTAGTAATTTAGCCACAGTCTAGACTTGCTGAAATAAATATCTAAGAACTAGGAAATGTTTCTTGACAGAAAAACATCTCACCAAGTATACAGCCTTCACAGGGTGCCAGGGATCTTCAGCTGCAACAAAAGCCCAATTATTATTTAGTGATGGAAGAGTGAGTTATTGCTCGAGAAATAACAGCTTTCATCAAGAAATATTGTTCCTGGAAGTTCCTACCCTCCATGTGCCAGATAATCAGGGAGCAGCATCAGGTAACAGCACATTGAGGAGGGCAAGACCGGATGATAGGTAATTACTATTGATTAGCTTGTAACTGAGTCTTTGGAAGTCAGATGAGATGCAGGGATGTGTGGGTAGAGCTGAAAAATAATTTTTCATTTGTTGAAAGAAAACACTTACATGTTTTTCAGCAGTGTATGGTTACACAGGTGTCCCTGTAAGCAACTTATGCTATTCTCTCATGTTCCTACGGTAATGATTGAGTGCAACGGCCCTTCAGCCTGACCATTGCTCCTTGTTTATCTCTACCAAAACCCAGTGGGCCTTGTATAGCTACCAAGTGCTCTGTGTAAGACTCTCCATGTGAGTATAACCCTTTTTACCTCCACCAGTTATCTTCTCCTCTGTTGCGAAGACTACTTGCAGGAATCTAGCCTTAGCATTTGTTTTTCTGCTATGCTTTATAAGCGGCGCAGGTTCTTCCACTGGCTCATGGAACTTCGCTTTATTGATTATTTTTGTACTGTGCTCCTCAGGATTGTCTGAATACAGCTAATCCCAATCATAAAGAAGGCAGGTCTGGGGGATCAAATTGCATTTCCTGGAGAGGGAATTTGGGCTCCGTGAGGAGGGACTGGAAGACGGTAGCTGTGGTCGATTGATTTTTATCCACACATATAAATAAGCCTTCCGAGTAGTAGTTGCAGCAATTGGCAGAAGTGTTGAGCTTGCCACTTTAGCAAGGGAGAATCAGATGGATTTTACTCTGCTGTGGTGTTAATGTGATTAAAATCTCCAGATGACAGTGTCCATTGATCCGGAGCCCTGCAGAGATGTCACTGTTTGGGTATGCTTAATGAGGTCCCTGGAGAGGGAAGGAAATATGTTAGGCCTGGTTTTCTTTCCAGTTTTGTCAATAAAAAGGACAAAGAAATGGTTTTGGGAGCCAGGTGAGTTGTGACTAGGAAATCTGCCGACGAGCGGGAAGGGCTGAAGGGAGTGGCTCCACGTTGAGGGATTTATAGCCGAGGAGGAAAAAAAAGACTGATGCAAGGAGCCCAGTATCTGCCCTCACTTGAAAACCACAGAGTGAGCTGTCACTTTAATATATCTTATTTCCCTCCCAAATTTATCACACGGGAAAGTAATAACCACCCAGGCATGTATGCATGTGCTTATGGGTATATAAACCTGCACAAATGATAGATTCTTTCTTAGAGCCATGTAAAATATTTGCACAATTTTTAAATCACTCTGAGCTAGCCTGGCTTCAGGTTTTGGTCCCAGCTGAAAACTCAAATGATTTGCATTGAAAAGCTTGCTAGAGAGACATCTGGATCAGATACAGTAGAAAGGTCTGAAAAACAGGGCTTGTGTGTTTGGTTCAGTGATGGGAGGGTTTTTTTTAGGGATGGAAGGGGAATTCTCTCAAATTTTGCTTAGGGATTTTGATAGGACTGAACCCAAACCTCAAAGTATGCGTGAACTTATGCGAAGAAAAGTCTTCTGCCAAAAAGAGTGATAAAAACTGCAAAGATCAGCACAACTTTTGCTCACACACACGATGATGAGACCTAGAGCACCCTACTAAAACACTTCCAGTACTGCTGACCACCGGGTTTTAGGGTAAGTGAGCGCCGCACTGAGAAAAGCATGTTATTCCTTATCTCCCCCTTTTCTTACCTTTTTCTTAACGATGCTGTGACTTGCACTCCACCCTGAATGGGACTCCATCACCTTCATGGAGGGCAAGGGAGGACTCTGCAGGTGAGCTGCAAGACCCATCTGTTCTCCTTCCCGGTCAGGAGATGGGCAAGGGGAGAGGCTGAGGAGCAGCTGGGCAGCGAGATGGTAGAAGGAAGGTTTTGCTGTTGGGGCTTGTTAAATACTCGGTGTTCTCATGCCCTTGCAGAGATGGTAACTATTCTAGTAAGTGTGTTTTGGAGGCACCCAGTTCTGTTATTCAGAGCAGTGGATTATATAGAGAGAATATGTAACAAGCATATATAATGGGAATGGTACTTAATACAGCGTTGGTACAGTTCCTGCTCCATTCTCAACCATATCCTGATTGTGTTTCTGAGCTTTTGAGTCAGTCCTGGGATTTTCTGTCACCCTTTGAAGGAACCATATTTGAAACAAGATCCAGCAGAGATGCAAACCAGTGTCTTGAATGCCTTTTCAATGACTTCCCAGAGTAGAGTAGCTGCTCAGAGCACGGTGCCACATTTTGAACTCTGTAGTGCCAAGGCTGGCTGGAGAGAATCCTGCCTTCCCCAGTCTTCGTTTTCCCCACTGTGACTGAGAGCAATGAAAATATGTCACCAGAAAAAAAAAAAAGATGGAGGAGAGACTATTTTAGCTGCATCATTCACCAGTCCGGTTAGACAGCACGGCCATGCAACCAGCCAAATCAGCACAATTGGGCAGGCAGTGGGGAAGTGGAGGCAGCAGCCTGCGGAGTGAGTGGTGGAGTAGCTCCAGTGCAGGAGGACCAGCGGAGCTCACTATGGGACACGGAGATATGGGAGCTCAAAGCAGAGGAGCCACAGAGAGTGCCCATCGCTAGTTATCACAAAGAAAACCAACGTTTTTCAAATAACGCATTCCTTCAGCTGGAGAGGTAAAATTGCAAGAGGGAACAAAAGCGTTAGTCATTTCAAGCTTTCAGGGATTTTGGGAAGATAAAAACATTTCTTAGTCTAAAACGTTTGTGAAAATTGTGCTCTTAATTACAGTAGTTTAGTCATTAAGAAGAATATAGATACCTTATGGTCTTTCAGACACATGGGCTGAAGAGGATGAGTTCTGTTTTCTTTTTAAAGAATGAGATTAACATAAGTGCCGTTAAAAGACTGTTTTGTTAATTTTTGAAAACATGCTTTTAAAGGTGTTCAGTTACCATAGGAAAAAGGTACATCATGGGACCAAGGCGCTTTTCCCATGATCTTTTCTTGTTCCTACCCATTGTAAGAGAATAAATAATGGTCCCAAATAATTTTATCAATAGGCTAGGCCTTGGAGGACACAGGTGCACGAGGAAGTTACTGTGCTTTCAGTTATCTGCTGGCAACTGAATTGTGGTAGCTGAGCATGTAGTTGTCTAAACACAGTTACAAAGGGGTAAAATATGGTAGCACAAAATTCCTTCTCTGATGTTACAGTTTTACGCTAAAATTTAGTTTTGCACTAAAATTGCCATAGACAGAATGAGCACGTAAATAGTTACCATAGTTCAGCAGCACCAGGGAAGACTCGGTAACATGTTTTCACATCTGTGCCCAAAGTTAGTTTTGTTAAAGGAAAATCTGGGAAAATTACAGCCAGTGTGATTTTTTTTCCAGTAAAATGCAAACAATATAGAGCGGAAAGGAGTTCAGCTTAGGTGCACAGTAACATCATGATAGTCCTAAACCCCAAACACACAAAAACAAAGCATTGCAGCCCTCTGCAAGACTGACTTTGAAATAATGAGGTTTTTTCATTTTACAGTGAGAGTTTAGGGTTCTGGTTTTGTCCGTGGCTGACTCACTGGTTATGTCTTCAGGCTTTTCCTTCATAGATTTGAGTAGACAGAAGCCTTTTAAAATGAACTTCCCACAGAACCAGTTGCTGCTGAATGGGATTAAAACCTGCATTGTTGTAGTTTTATCAACTGAGGGCATTAGTAAAGGAAAACAGGAGTTTTTAAGAATATCGGCATTGAATTTTCCACCTCACTAGCATGGGTTTTGTACCTGCCTATGTTACAAGGAGTTAGGCGTTTAAAGCCACCCCGCACCGTGGATTCTGATCCATACCTGATTCTCTTCTGGAGTTCACTGGTGCGAGTAAGGGGATCAGCAGGGAGCATTAATACAAAACAACTACAATAGTTAGAACAACTGCAGAAATTCCACAAGGGAGAAGAATCCAAATATTTTCTCATATGGCAAGGTTGGCTGCTGGGGTCCGGTCCTACAAAAATTCAAGGGGTGGGACAGTGGAGGGGAGATAGAAGCAGGGATGCTCCTAAAACTTACTCCGTAGGTTCGCATTCTCTGTGGCTTGTGTCCAGCTATGTCAGGCCAAATCTACACTGGTATTTGCCTAATACATCAAGGCAAAACAGAGGGAAAGCAAGAGTCTGAGTCTGTGGAAGGCACGTATTGCTCTTATCTGGTCTTCCAGCTAGATCAGGAAGTTTTCAGCTGTTTGTGTTTCTAGGACAGCACAGCCTTGTAAACTTGCACTGTATCTCTCTGCGTATCACTCTGTATTTTTAGGTCTTGAAAGCATGCTGCCAAAATATCGGATGTGCAGATGATGAAAATGTGATGTTAAGAGGTGTAGCAACAGCTTTTATGTCTATAAATTATTTATCTTTATAGCTAAAGGTGTACCTTGGGTAATTAAGATGGAGGGTTTGGGACTTGAAGGTTTAGAGAGTAACTTTAAAAAGTGAAAAGAAAATCTATAGTAGGTCAAAGGACTCTCTGAAGAAAATTCCTCCTACTGGAGTGTGTTTACTGTTAATTCAATAATACTGTTTTCACTGATACAGAGTGAGGTCAGACCTCTTTCTGCTTACATCAAATGGACCTCATGGGTAGGGCACTGAAGCACAACTCATGGTGTTGCACATCATTTCTCATCCTGGCTCAGACACAGATTTTTGACAGGACACTTAAATTTCAGTTTGCCTCACCTCTCTGTCTTTGAAATTGGTCTTATGGTTAGCCACCTTACGAGGCTGTCACAAGAGTAAAGGCCATTAAGGGCTGCGAAGTATTCACAAATACAATGGTAAGGGCCTTGGAGGTGCAAACACCGATGGAAGAAGTGTGAAGGAAGTTAGGTCTGAACCTGAAGAGACCCCAGCTTACAAACAGCTTTGTACTTAGCAGTTCTTCACACAGGGACGTCTGACCTAAAGCAGTTGCTGGCCTGAGTATTGTTGAGGCATTTGTAATTCTGGGAACAGCCCAAGCTGGAGGTGGTAGGTCACTTGGCTGTTGGAAAGCAGACAAGACCAAAATTTTGGTATGGCAGCAGGAAGGTCTGCTCTGTGGAGAGAATGGAGATGCCCTTTTCATCACAAGTGGATTCGATGAGGAGACAGGGTCTTCCTGGGAGGTACCTGAATCAGTTCTGGGAGGTAAAACAGGTGTTTTACGAGTGTTTTACAAGAACAGTCTCTCTGCAGGATCAGGTCTCCTTCTCTCCATTACTAATCTTGGCATTGCTTGAAAGCACTTCAGAAATGTTGAAGGATGATGAAACAACAGCCTAATTACATTAATTTTCTTTGCCATTTCTTATAAAAATAACAGTTGAGCTAAGTTCATCAGCTGTAATTTGATCGAGTGTGTCTCTAGGATTTCAAGGTAACTCACTATTAAGAAGTCTTCTCTTTTAAATGCTTGTAAAATGCCTCATAAATGTTACATTTAGAGTTAAGAGAGACCAAATCCATAGTCAGTACTACTCTTTTTCAAACTTTTTTATCACTTAGATGAATACCATATCGCTGTGTATCCTTCACTTGCCAAGAGGCTGATTAATTTATTTTGAAAAACGTAAACCTCAGTTCCACAAACCTAGCAAAATATTTTTAATCACCAGGTGCAGACTTACAAAGCTGGTTCTTCTAGTCAGTTATTAATATATATGAGTATTTCATATAGGCTGTCCTTGTGTCACATTGACCAGTTGGTGCCAGATCCTTTTCTAGACTGCTTTTCTGTGAGATTAGAAGACATGTCATACTGCACTGACTTAACCACAGCTCTCTCATTAACTCCTTGAGATCAAAATAAGATCCATTAATTCCATGTAGGTCACTGAACAACAGCCAAATGGTATCTTTCAGTCATTGCCCACATTTCATTTGTACTTAATGATCGGTTTCTTAGTGTGTGGTTTCTCACTGTACAGTAAAAATATCATGATTTTGCAATCAAAGATAAGCTTAAAGCAACCTTATAGTTTCTACACCTGTTCAAATACAAGAAGACCCAGGATTTTATGGAACTGCATTTGAATACAATCAAGGCAAACTAAGACAGGAGTCACATCTGAGATGATAACATTTAGGTAGTCTGACAGCCTTCTAGTGAAACTATATGTTAAAATTGTTGTAGGATTACTTCCTTCCTTCTCTCATTTGGAGGATTTATTCTATCTATCTGGAATATCCAGCTTTTTTTTAATATTGCACCATCACGCATTGTACATTGCCCAATGAAGGTAGTACTGCTCCTTCCTTCCCCCAGCAAAGCTGGCCAGATGTGGATGAATGTGCACATCATTGGGAAAAAAAAACCCACAAAAAGAGTTAAGAGGCAATTGATTTTTTAAAAAACAGAAGGGGAGGAACAGCTGCGATGAAATCTAGCCAGTCCACAAACACCCAAAAGCAGCTTGGGTGTCAGAAAGCAGCAAAGCAATTGTGAATTCTGGTGGGTTGTGCTGCTCTGCTACGTTCTTGCACTCGTCTACCCTCCAGAAAGTGGGGCCTGCAGGACCCATGTTTGCTCTTTGTGGTACCCTGTGAACATGTGCCCGTGGACTTTTAAACTTAATTAGCCAGGAAACATATTTCTCACTCACCCTTTGCTTCCATATGCTGGAAGGTTGGTGTGTGATGGCAGGTTTCGCCAGTCCCCTCCCCGCAGTGGAATGAATGCTGTCTCTGTTGGGCAGGCTCTTGAGGAGGCTACTCTCGTGGTATTAATTCTTCCCCTAGCCTCGAAACAGTGTGGCGTGTCTACCCACAAAAGGATTTTTGGAACAATAGGCTTTAAATAAGCGCCCAGACACCAGTAAAAGTCAGTAGGAGTAGGCTGTTGGTCCGTAATTCTGGCCAGCACAAACCAGACCCTAATACCCTTTCCTTTTTGACACCACCCAGGTAACCACTTTAACCTGGACATTGCCTTGTATTTTGGCTCAACTTTAAAAACAAACTGCCCTGACTACAGCAATATCTTGGAAGAAATGCAGTTTCATATTTTTTTCACAGATTGAGGGCAGACCCCCATAAACCTCCTGATTTATCTACTAAAATTTTGTTTGACGGTCTTCTCTTCTTGACAGAAAGGTTAGCAGTTTCCCAGAGTACTCTGCTCCTGCGGGACCTGAAGCCACCGCAAAATGTAAGCACAGATTTCAGGTTGGGAGCAGGCCAACGGTTCATTAAATCTTCCATCTTTCCCACTGGTTTGGTAGTATAATCACCTCAGCAATAGCAAAGCAGCAAGCACACTGTGATCTGACTGTCTCACCTGTCTACACCGATAATAGCTGAGGTATATCTTCTTATAATACAGCTGTATATACGGTGTGTGTGGTCACCATACAAATGCATGTTCCCAGAACTCCTCTCCTGTTTGCTAGGACCCATCCTTGAGTGCTTCCTCCCTGGAAAGGGCCGTTTCCCAATGCTGGTCTGCCAACTTTATCTGAAGTCACCTAGGAAAAAAGAATTCTGTGTCAAGCTTGGAAAAAACCCTTCCCTCTGCTGGTTTGCAAGGCAAGCGGCCCCTTCAACACTTGCATCCTCCGGAGGCATCTCTGTGTCTTTTTAGGTAGCCAAATCTACTCTTCCTTCTCACATGGCCAAAGCGGGGTTCTGTGGGAGACAGATAGGAATCTCCTATAGTTTCATTTCCGGCAACAAAATCCATCAGTTCCTTAATAAAGCTGTCACCCAGCCCTGTCCCTACTGCCTCATCCACTCGGTGCATATCATTGACGGACTGGTACTCTGGGACCATGTTTCGTGAGACTGCAGAAGATAAGAGTGATCTGGAAGAAGCTCGTCCTTACCAGGTGGAGAAGAAAGGCTCTATAAATACTCCCAAAGAACTACAAAACAAACCTACCGGTCATGTTGCAACATTGCTTTGTTACACACTTATTTTCAGGAATTAATGAAAGAGCACAGCAAGCAAATGGCTGAAAGATGTTCACATGGACATGCACCCACCTTGGCACATGCTGCTTGATAAAACCAGGAGTTTCTGAGTTTCTTTACTGATTTGGGGGTAACTGCCCAGTCGGGGAGTTCAGAGCTGTCTGATGAAGGTGGCTTCAGCTGCATTTCTTTTCAAGAAAATTAGTTCACAGAGTTGTTTCTCTTATAGATGCTTTCTCTGTGCATTTTCCCAGTATCGGTTCGTATTTTACACGTTTTCTGTTGCTTGGCTAAGCACAGAAATATTCTGTTGCCCTCTTCCAGTAACTGCTTTCTCTAGGCGTGCTCTCAGACTACCCTGCCGCGCTGACCTGTCAGACCGAGGGGTCGCTGTGCAGCCCACGCTCCTGTGCCGCATCATTAGCACCACAGCTTCTTGTTCCTCTTTTCCGAGGACCGCAGGTTTTAAATCAGCAGGGCACAGAAAGGCCATTTTCTTGTGTTAAGAGACCAGCTCTTCAGCAGCAGAAGAGAAGCTTGGTGTCGCCACTGAAATGCTTCCACTGAACAGAACGGAAAGGTGGGCGCGGTTTGATTTGTCACGAAGGAAGGTCCACGTTCTTCACCTGATGACCTTTAAACGTTTCTTTCTCACTCAGAGTGCTTCCTCTGTAAGTCTTTTGCATGCTAAAATGAAAAAAGAAAAAAAAAAAAACCCAAAACCCAGAAACCTGCTTCCCTATTTTCTCGCTGTTCCGATACAAGCAAGCAGGCTGCAGTCTGAGGGCTGTGACTCCGCATGTAAGGTGATCTCAGCACCTCTCCTGGCACCGCTGTCTGTTCGATGTGGCTTTTGCTGAGGGGGACCACGCGCTTTCTACCACCTCCCTGTGCTCCCGGGGCACAGACTCGCCTGCTGGGACTCCTGTGAGTCACCATGTAAGCAGGTCGGGGCAGAATTAGGATTTCTTCCCTCCTCCAGCCAGGCCCCAGGCTGGGAGCTGGACCTGGACCTGTGGGAGCTCCAGCGGGGTGCCTGGCTGGCTCACTGCCAGACTAGCCCAGCACACCTACGGCAGAAGATTGACGCCTCGGAGACTGATCAAACCAGCTGGCTGCCTGTGGTTTGGGCCACGTTGGAAGAGCCTGTGGGCCTGGGTAAGGAGGGCTCTGCTTGAAGTCCTACCAGGCCTTAATTTTGCACAGCACAGCTGGGTCTTGCTGCCTGAGGGCTCCCTGCTGCTCTCTGCTGGAGATCATCATGCAGGATGGCATGCTTTCGAAAATAAAGATACTCCGCTTTTGACACGTAGCTTGTAGCTAACATATTTTACATTCATCTTAGCCATAGTCAAGACTGTTATTCCGTTCAATGCCATCTTTACCTAGTTCTGCAGATGCAATTTGCGTGGTGTGTTTGGTTAGTTTAAGGGGTTTCTTTGAGACGTGAACCGGAGCAGAGAATTTCTGGTCTGTGATTATCACAGCACTAAAATCCTTTAGGAAATGTTGCTATATTCTGTGCAGAACTTTTAAATTTTTTTTTTTTTTATGTGGCAGTCACATTCCCTGCTCAATTCTGCAGTGTTGATCCTGGACCGGGATGTCCAGAGGTGTCAGGAGCCAGGTGCAGTGATGGGGCTGCATAGAAAGCAGCCCTAGCAAAAATGGGCAGTGTCCTCCTCGCTGCGAGGAGGAGCTGAGCCTGCTACAATGGCAGCTGGGCTTGAACCGAAGTCTTGAGCTACCTGCTGCCCCCTCAGGCTTTTGAGAAACAAGCACTTCACTCCCTCTGGTAAGTAGAATGGAGGGAACAGAAAGCAGTAATAGGCTAACTAACGCCTGCATTGTCTTCGCATCAGGTAGCTCCCCAGCCCTCAGTTTCCCTCCTTCTGCTGCACCTAACCCATGCATGGGATGTGCTTTGAGCCCCTCATTTGAAAACAAGTTTGTGAGGGAAAAGTATTAGTTTTTATTTTACTCATGGATATATTTTGATCACATTATGGACAGTAAAATATCAGTTGGATACTTGTTAATCTACCAAAGATTAGGATATGGTATCATATTATATGTGATATATCATCATATCAATCAGATACCACTGCCTGAAGGGAGGAGAACGTAGGACATTTTGAGTCTGAATAGATGAGAAAGCTGCATTAGCCGGTGCAGTTTGTTTCTGATCAGTCTCTCTAGTTGCAAAAGGCTGTAATTGCACGGTAATTCACTGCTACCTTATTTCTAAAATCCCTGCAGATGATTCCCACCAGACAGACTGCTTTGGTAAGCAGTTCATTTCAATACCTCACAAAAGCTACAGCAGAGAGCATGGCAAGGACAAAATGAAGCAGAAGTGATTTACTGAGCAAGCAATGTCATCACTCTGCTGCACATCATGTCTTTGCAAGATAGAAATTTGTTGGTTGATCTTACCTTACAGAACAAACAAGATTAAGTGGCAGAGGCACAAAAAGCAGTCCTGGCTTTCTGGGTCCAAGGCACATTTGCAGGCGTGCATTAGATCTTTTTCTGTCTCCGGTGGCATGTGCTTGTTGGCAAGATAGTGTTTTGGCATGCAGCACATCTCATAAACAGCTACCTGCTCATGGCGTCTATTTAGGTAATTGGATCAGTTACTTCCAGTTTGCCATCCTCCTTATTTATAAAGCTTTCCCTTGTGAATTGTGCAAAAACGTAATTTGGTTTTTACTGATTAAAAATTCAGATCAGTCTGACTCACACCGTGTAGAGCAGTAGCTGGAGTCACATCTTCTACAGTCATGGAACTACAGGAAGCCACTGTGCTGCAAAATTATAGAAAAGTGTGAGTGTGAGAGTGTGTGTGCGCGCGCACACACTCCAAGGAGAGCTCTGCGGTGTTTGCTAAACGGAAAGACAGGAAGAATTACATCGTTATAATCTCAAGGACAGCAAAGTGAAACTCTGTAATCCCCACAGGGCAAATACTCTTTGGCTCTGTTATCAGTCCAGATTAAATCCCTGGGTGTCCATACCCAATCACTTACAGTTAAGTCAATGTTAGCCTGTTGCCCGAACAAGCACACTTCTCATCTGGGTTTGTGTTCATGGCACAGAATTCTCTTTGGTTTTAAAACTTTAATAATAAATGATATTTTAGAAAAGCAATACAGCTTCTGTACAAGGAAAGGCGTATTGCTTGTAGCTATTTAATTTCATAATTTAAAATTTCCTTTTTCCCCCCCATTTTAATGTCAGCACTGAGGTATTTGCTAATAGGATAACCAGCATATCATTAGGTATTCTGTCTGATCTTCCTCCACCCAGTTTTGCCACCACCCAAAACATAGGAGCAAGCAGCAGCCTGCCCTGGCTAGCTTGAGGAGTTCACTGCCTCAGGAAGCGATCAGATCACATCTCTGTCAGGATCTCCTGTCTTCTTGGGAATGAGAAATGCAACTGTTGAGAAAAAAAAGGGCATGTGTTAAACACCAGAGAGAAGACACAGAACAAGTTGCACCTCATTTCAAAACTCCTCCTGCAGGCTTTGGCACTCTCTAACAAGTTAAAAGGACCGATCCCCAAAAGATGTGAGAAAAGCATGCTGAGGGAGCATTTCTGGGAGGGAACAACCCTACACAGAGAGGATGCACTATGGGCTGCGTAGATGCTAAGAATACTGCACTTTCTCTTCTGAATGCAGGGGTGGATGAATGTGAGAGACTGCCATGGCTGTCTTGCCTAAGCCTGGGAATATGTGCATTGCTTTGCGCAGTGCTAGTGGGAAACCCAAACTCAGCTAAACTCCTTCAGTACACCTGTACCACAGCAAGATGGTGTTTTATTTGCACATAGCACAAGAGGACTCATCTGGCAGTAGAACCCATGAGCAAATACCACCATACAAACAACAGATAATAATAGTAGCTTCTTCAGTGCTCACCGTTGTCTGAATTTCCCGATGGCACAGTCAAACCTCAGGCATCAAAATGTAATGGTGCGGGAGCCAGGATCTAACACTTCTCCCCAGGCGTGACCTGGCTGTAGAGCCCGATCTGCGATGCCACTGATAGAGCCCGAAGAGCACTAGGCAGCGTGGTACTCTGCTCGGTTGCGGAGTGTATGCAGTGGACAAGGGAGAGCAAGGTGCATTGCTCCTTAGCAGCAGGCAGGTTTGACTGGGTATATCAATGCTGCAGATTTGGAAATGTGCAAAAAAGATAAAAACTTAGATAACAGTTTTTATGCTTTGCGGGCTTACTTGAACCGTCTAGTCTGACCAAGTGCCATGAGAACTGCCATAGAGCTCAGCTTTTGAGGCTGCCTTGATGATTTTAAAACACATTTTTTGAAGAATCTGACTTCACAAGACAAGGACAAGTAACAGAGAATCTGTAACTTCAGATGAGCTGTTCCTTATTTCACACGCTTTGCATAAATGGCAGCTTGCATTGCTCACGTGTGCCTACACATCAGTTTTAGGTGGCTTGGTTTGCTTGCTGCCAGGCGATAGTCAGGAAAGGCACCAAGGCAGAGCAGAAACTAGAGGATTCATGAGTAGGACAAGGTCACAAAGAAGTTAGAGGGGAGATAAGATGGAGCTGGGTAGAGGCACAGGGACATATGATGTAGGCACAAGGTAAGATATACTCAACCGCAAAGGAGATTGGGTCTTTCTCTGCTCCGTTTTTCTGAAAGCTGCTTGTTTCACCCAGTATTCATCACAGCTTTTGAAGGATCAACAAACTACAATGGTAGACAGTGGGCAAGCATGTTCTTGCCATGAGGCAATTCCTTCTGCAGAGCTCCTCACTGCTGAGACAGAAGCCTTTGTCCCGTACATCAGCTGGATGTCTTTTGTTATCTGAACCTATCCCCTCTGTAACTGCACTAATTAATACCATTGCAAATCTCTTGATGTTTCTCATTTACAGATGTTTCTCATTTACGCTGTTACCTTGCATCTCACTTTGATGAGGCGAGGGTGAAGCTGCTGTTTACAACTCTATTCAACTAGTTGATTCTTCTGTTAGCAATGGCCTGTTAAGAGATGAAGTATGAAGTCAGCACGTGCACCAAAACACCAGAGACCCCCCATCAAAAAACCTACCAGGGGTTTATCTGTTCTCAGAGCTCCCGTGGGTGTAACAAACACAGGGAGAGACAAGAGAAAACTCTGAGGAAGTCAGAAGAGGGAATTGGTCCTGATTATGTTGATGACAGCTCTTTATCAGCTCCTTTCTTGTAGTCTCCCAGCCGTCAGCATCGAAACTCTGCATGTTGTTTTCAGCTGAAGTAGATGTCTCCCACTGCTCCTGAAAACTAAAGGATCATTCCTGTAGTAACGAAATAAAAAACATTGATGTTACCGTTCCAGACTTTCACCAGGGGATACGGCTGCAGTCCAGTTTACAAATCTGAGTTCAGAATAACTTTCTAGAAGCCAGCAGAGTTGCTCCAGCTTTAAGGCTGTCTCAAACTTAGTATTTCAGCACATTTATGGCCTTTTTCTCATGATGATTTGAAGTGATGGCATGTAGATTTCAAGTGTCGACTCAACTTTCTTAATTTTCTCTCTTTGTTTTAAAGTATATTCGGTGCTGTTCGAACTGGTGCTTATATGCTGTACATTTTGATGACCAAAGGCCTGAAGCAGTCAGTATGTGACCAGAGTTTTTACATTGGACCTGTCAGCAAATTCTGGGCATATGCATTTGTGCTGAGCAAAGCACCTGAACTAGGTGAGTACCCTCGCTCCCTTTCTCTCACTGTGCATATTTAGAGCAGAAATGTCTGTGGAGGAAGCACAAGAAGGGTCTCAGTGCTGTCAAAATCTCATTTTAGTCTTAGAAAAACTGAGTAAACAAAACCAGGCCCAAACTCTGCATGCTTTAGTCTCTAGAGATTAAGTCCAGCTTGGCTGAAGTTAGAGCAATGTGCAGTTGAGTAAGACCGTTCCCAGCCCAGCAATAAACTGCAGTGATTATACACTGCAGGGCAGTCAAGAGGTAAGAGCAATCTGGTCCATACCTCTTCCCTAGCTACTCATAGGCAAATACGAGTAGCGTAATTGGCAGTCACTCGCCCCATGGGTACAGAAGTGAAGGGTGGGCTACAGCAGCTGTGTCAGCAAGAAGCTTTGAGTCAAGTTCTGCCTCCATTCTGCAGCATTCATCCTTAAATACACATGTAGGCGTACAATTATGAACAGTAACGTGCTTCCTCCCTAAACATTGAAAGCTGTGGCTGTCTGCTTCCTCCAAATAGAAACCAATTTCCCATAATATCCCTAGCTTTTCCAGTCCTGATTCTTATAAACTTCTGTCTCTCCAGCAATTTTTTTGGTAAGGATACTTATGATATACATGCCAAAGCCAATTTAATAGCCAGTCTGCATGTGTTCTCATCCCATGGCTTATTAGTGTAAGAAAGGATTGTTTTAATGGGAAGGAGGAGGCAGCGATTTAGCAGCCCTCCAGCTTTCATTTCGGAGGATGCCCTTACTAAACCTCAAAGGGCCGCAGCACTCACTGTGTGCAGGTATACAGCAAAAATAAGTCTTTACCTTTCAGCAGAGAATTTGATTCAGCAAATTACAGGACAGCAATTCATCGACATAAAAACTGGAAAGAGACAGATACCAGTTGCCTTGCTGTGTCAGAATCCCTTGGTTTCCTGCTGCTTAAATTACTGCAAAACCACGGAAATTTAGTTGTTAAAACTGGAAAACATCAGCTAGAACTGCACAGCAACAATAAATTGAACATATGATTTCCTTATTAAAATGTGAGTCAACATCTTGCAGCTAATGAAGTAAACAATAGCATTATGGCTTATTACAGGCCTTGTGCAGACAGTGCAGTTTTGGTTCCATCCATCGCTAATATTCATGATGTGGATTTCCTGGGAGACACATAGGTAGAAATAAGTCCCCAAATTCAAATCTCAGGGATCTTTTTGGAAACACTGTGTCTATAACAATAGAAAACAAGTAGCATACATGTACACATATATCTAAATGAGATGCTCAGTGCAATCATGAGAAGCAGAAGGAAGAAAAAAGCAGGAAAGAGGAATAAAATTTACTTTTCTACAATAGCAACATGAATTTTCAGAAAAGGATGTGCATTTCAACATAAACCAAATTTCCTTCTAGAAGCATTTTTTTCTGGCAATTACGTACCTTTCGGTCTTGTAGGTTGCATATGCAATAGCTTTTTGCATAGTAGCTCAAAAGGCTCTACTAAGTTTAACTAGGTTCACTTTGCAGGTAGGCATTTGAATTGGAGGACACTGTGCTGCTTCCTCTTCGGGTTTTCTGCTCTCTGTCGAGCTGCATTTCTCTTCTAGTCCCAGCATATAATGGACAATCTCACAGTCGGAGATGATACACGTACATCCACCTACCTCACCTCAGACTTTCATGGATTATGTTTGCAGCAAAGGGCTACCAAGTAAACCTATGGAGTTTTCAAACAGGAGTTATCCACACAGGAAAATGTGGATGCGTTGGTTTTCCAAAGATTGCATAGAGATTAGGAGCCAAGCTGGCTGTCAGATCAGACAGGCTCTCAGATCTAGAGCTGAGGTGGTTTTTCATGCTGCAGAATACTGTATACTCCAGCAACAGCAAAGGGAAGAGAGCGTTGCAGTAATGATGGAATTGNTTTGTTACAGGTGATACAATATTCATTATTCTTAGGAAACAGAAGCTCATCTTCTTACACTGGTACCATCACATTACTGTGTTACTTTATTCTTGGTATTCCTACAAGGACATGGTGGCTGGCGGTGGCTGGTTCATGACCATGAACTATGGAGTACACGCTGTTATGTACTCTTACTATGCCTTGCGAGCTGCTGGCTTCAGAGTCTCACGCAAGTTTGCCATGTTCATCACCTTGTCGCAGATCACTCAGATGTTGATCGGTTGTGTGATCAATTACCTGGTCTTCTCCTGGATGCAGCAGGGCCAGTGCCATTCCCACGTGCAGAACATCATCTGGTCCTCTCTCATGTACCTCAGCTACTTTGTGCTCTTCTGCCATTTTTTCTTTGAGGCCTATATCGGCAAAACCAGAAAAGAAAGGAAGGTTGACTAGTGGTAGAAACGAGACAGAAGCCATAGCTCAGGGTCATCAAGAAAAACAAAATTATAAGAAAAGAAAATGGCACAAGGAAACACATATATGTATGGTGCAGCTAAAACTTGGCAGCTTAGGGAAAGTTAGCTTGGTTTAACCCAGTAAGTTTATGATCCTATCGTGGTGAGGACTCACTGAATTCTACTCTATCTCAAAGGACTGCTGATGAAAGACATCTTCCTTCTTGTACCTGTCTGCTCCAGAAAAGAAAGGAGAAAAGAAAGAAGAGAAAAAAGAAAAGAAAAAAGGAAAGGAAAAAGAAAAGAAAAAAGGAAAGAAAAAAGAGAAGAAAAGAAAAGAGAAAAAGAATAATGTCAAGGGAAAAAAAAAGTACATTAAATAAGCAGTGTGTTTCCCCAGGGTGGAGGAGAGACTTTTACTTTAAAAAGAAAAAAAAAGTTTCTAAATCCTTTCTAATAATTTTTCAGTGTTAAACTTGAACAAAACAAAGCAGAGAGGTGACAAAAAAAATCTGTCTATGATAACAGTAAGATTGCAAAATTAAAATCTCTTCCATAGAAGGTTGATACCTTTAGCCAAAATGAAACCCAAAAGGATGTTTCCTGCATGGAAAGTGGCTGAACTCCACACTGTGGTCATGAATGGAAAAGAGAAGAGATTGATTTCTCCGCTGTGTACTTTGCTGGGGGAGCAGATCTGGGATGCAGAGTCACCTCCCTCAGAAGGTGGAAAGGAGCAGTACTTTTAAGAGTGTAACGTGAAAAGATGCACTGTTGCAATACATATCTCAGAGAGTGCATTTTCCAAGTGCATTTTTCAGTTAAAGGCAAGGAATTTCTGCAGCAGGATAAGTCGTAGAGGGTTAAATCAATCAATATTTGCTAAATTACCAGGGACTAATAGCAGAGGGATGTTCAGGAAGGAGAGGGAGACAACTCCCTTCACGTGATTTTTAGGAATTATCTGTTAATCTCAATTTAACCCGCAGGGACACTGAATTAAATGGGGGAAATCGGAAGAAATCCTAGTTAGCGAGAAGAGACTGATATATCTGCCCACTGTTTTTGGAACAGAGCCCTGTGGTACAATACGGATTCTGTATTTTTGTGGACACAAGGATACCTGCCTGGGTGGGAAGAGGTGGCAGGACTGCGCGACATTGGGTAACACTGTGCTTCTGCATCTGCCTCCTGGGCAGTGCAAAGATGTTCAAAGTGCCCTCCTCTGGTCATGTGGAGATACTACTACAAAACATACTTGGAATAGGTTTTTCTTGAGATTTGTATAGGAAAAAATTAGTCTAAATGGAGTAATTTTGCTGCAACAGCTTAACTCTAAAGTCCGGAGAGAATTATCCTTCATTAAATATATATCTCTCTCTCTGCAGAATCTGTACTGTAACATCAGACTGACCACTTAAGAAGACACTCTTTCCTCTCTGAAGTCAGCTACAGATATAAGGAGAAACGTATTTCACTCTGAACCTTAGAGTGTTAGTTGAGAACAGCCATATTCTTTCAAAGACAAGTAGATTGCATTATCTGTGATATTCCAGTCCTTACAAAGCCAAATAAAATGTGTAAAAGTTCCTAGTATTTCAAAGACGCAAGTATGTAAACTTGATGTTAAATGTGTTAATGTAGTATTCTAAATTGTATCAGTTAGGTAGTTTAACTAAACAATTAGAAGAACTAGATCAACAAAATAGGGACTGCTGTTCTGCATAGGATATACACACACCTATAACTACACCCATATAGACATTCTGTGAATTGTCAACAAGAAAAAAAAGCCCAGTGGCAGAGAATCACGTTTCCTGGCTAATGCAAAAGATTGTCATGATCTTTCTTGCTTTAATTTGAGATTGTATAGTACAAACGTTTTTTTTTTTTAAATTATGATTTTTAGCTTTAATTGTGCTGTCATTCATGAAACAGAGCTGCTTTAGTATCCTGTTAAGAGATGACAAGGGCTTTCGGCGTCTCATTATATACAAAAGAAAAACAAATAAAGTTACATTCCACATATGTGAATGGTCTTGCAAATCAAAAAGCCTTTGCAGGCTAAAATCATAATTATAACAAACAGAAAATGAGTTTACATTTGTGTTATTTAAGTTATTGATGTGTTGACTTTATTTTATGGTACATAACAAATAGCAAAATGTGATATGCAGTAATGAAGCTATGATATTCATTAATAGGACTACTGTATACGTGGAAATATTAGACAAAACCAATTAAATGTGTAAACCATTTTGTTATACAGCTTGGGAGTAGATAATTATAATGCTGAATAAGCCTTTTTCCTCATGCTTAATTTTGCCCTAGCTAAGAAGTAGGTTAAGAAGACCAGTTAAGAGTGGCAAAGGCAAAATTAAAGTCAACTGCAATTAGATGAGAAGCGTTGGTAGAAGCCCATCGTGCCATTTAGACCCTCAGTCCTATGTGTCTTAGGTCTCTCAAATAAAGCAAGAGGGGGTGGAAGTGGTCCGGCGTCTGAAGCTGGAGCAGAAATCTTGGACCTTGTGAAGTCAGCGGAGGCTTTGCTCTGCTTTGAACAGAGCTGGTGTGTCCAGCTGCCTTTTATCTGAGCAGAGGGGAAGGAACCACACACATCTCCTGCTAATTTGAGGCTTACGGCTAATGACTTAAAAGCCCCGTAAACTTTATCAATGAGAAGCGACACCACAGCAAGGCAAAGACTCGCAGCCTAAGTTTAACACAGGCAGAAAACAGGATGGGTTGCAAACTACCTACCATGTTTCATACACTGTTTTCCTTAATTGCTTAAGAGAAAAAAAACACACCTGTACGTGCTGGATGGCAATGCTGGCAATGCCAACACTGACTTCAGCGGACCAAGAATTTCACCTGCTCTTACCCCATCCTCCCAAAGTCCTCACAGGTACCGTTCCCAGCGCCTGCTCCCCATTGTGCCTACCATCCCACCAGCTGGGGCCGGGCGGGCGAGGACCACCTTCCTTACTGCTTGGGAAGCAGCTCCAGTGCAGAAATCAGCCCGAGCAACCTCCTCAAAACACAGTGCAGGTGTACCCCTGGCACGCAGGGGGAACTCGGCGCTGAACTCAGTGGGCGTCCTGGCAGGTGACTAGGCTGGAGGTGAGCATATGTGTAGGGAAGGGGCAGCAAGATCAAGCACATAAGGGACAGTGGTAAATTAGGGTGCATTCATTGTCACACTGGAAATTGGCTGTCACACTGCCATTTGCTTCAGGAGATGACGCATCACACATGCATTTAGACAGGTCCGATGGCCCTACTATACCATTGGGCTTTTCCTCTGAGGTTTTCCACTGTGGTAACTGGCATAAAAGAAATTGAGGATAAGACCAAAACCAACTTACACCGTTTTTCTTACTTTTTTTTTTCTTCCTAAAATATGCACACATGATATTTAGACATCACATTTAACCCACTCACATGCACTTAAACACTGAGCCAGTCAACCCTAATGTAAGGACACCTCAACAATACTCCAGCTGTTCCAACCTGTGAGCCACAAGATATAAACATAGCTAATTGGGTCCTATTTATTATCCCTTGTTTGAGTCTTGGGGTCACACTTTCAAATTTTTCCACTACCACTTCCTAATTATTTTCAATAAAGTTGTAATTCTGTTGCATTCACACACGCCATGGGGAACTCAAACTTTAAATAAATTACTAAGCATTATGGGGCCTGTGACAACCACCACAGCTGCTGGAAATGCTGTCATGGGATTCACTATTAAACTCAGGAAAGTTACACTGGTGATAAGGTCAGTCTGCCAGGGTCGAAGTCTGTGGTTTATATTTTGACACATTAATCCAATCTACTGAAATAAAACCAGAAAGGTTGGTATGGATTTACGGTTAGGCAGCTGTGAGCAGAACCCTGCTTCTGTGTAGTGAACGCTTTAAGGAAAATATTTTCAACTGGTTAGTGGAAGAACAAAAACTTGCGTAATTCTGCAGCCTCTTTAAATTGTGCCTGTGTGAGAAGGAAACCCCTCGTGCTTACACACCTCCTGTAACTCGGAGTCACGAGCGATTTATGTGTGGGCTCACTGATAACGCCCAACTAAGAGCAGTTGGCTCCAAAAGAGACCTCTCACCAGAATCTCACAGGAAACTAATACAAGCTTTTACTTACAAGATAAGGGCCAAAGGGTGCAAAATGAATCACTCAAAAGAGCCAAGCTGGGTAGTAGGAATAAAGTACTGGGCACAAGTTGCAGGATAGACATGGAGGGAGAAGATGTATTCCATATCCCAGGAGAAAGTATTTCCAGGCTGAACGCTCACTCCTTCCCAAGATGAGGAAAGGCAAAGCGGGAGGAGGATGGGCTGCATAATGCCAGGCACCCAGGATGGGGTGGCTGGTGGAATAAGGCTTGCGTGAAGGTGTCCCTCCTGCAGCAGTCAATTATGCAGTGGCTCCCTGAGTGCAAGCGTGGGTCTGTGGGTTTGTTTGGAGCAACATCCATGGTCTGACAACTTGTGAAATTCAAGGGCTGGGTGTATTTCATTTTTCTCTCCTGAAAGTAAAAACCTGGGACAACGTTTTAGTTGAGAGCAATGGTACCTCAGGGATCAATATTCAGGTGGTTTTCAGGCAACAAAGAGCATAAGACACCAATTATTGTGACCATGAAACAGCAGCCTTTGTAAGCAGGGCCAGATATAACATATTAGTGCAGTAGTATCTCTAGTAGTTGTAGTCTATCCTGTACTTCAGAACCAGTAACAGAAGTATAACATGTTTCTATACAAATCATACAGACATACTTTAAGTAATAAAAATGGCTTTGATTAAGGAAGACATCAAAGCAAATTGCAGACCATACTGCATAATTCAGGACCTGGTCCAATGCTTACTGAAAGTGAGATTGTTGGTGAGATGTCCAGTGACTCCAGTGAGCATTGCTTCAGCCCGCTGCAGCCCAGTTGCAGAGGGCAATGCAAGACCTAAACCCCCTTGTTGTTTACTTAGTGGTGACATGAACCACTCGGGGCATCGCTCAGGCCCTGACATGGGTCTTCAGTCATATTTTCCAGCCTAGCGTCAATGAGCCCTCTAAAAGGGAAGAATTACAACTCAGAGTTGTCGGTGGGTTTCTACTGTTTTACTTCCATACATTTTCCATTTTGTTTATTTTATTAAAAGCAAGCTAAAGGACAAGTGCCTGATCCTGCTATAGTAAATGCGCCGTTGCGGTCAGTGCAGCTATACACGGGCACAGAAACCTATTGCTTACAGGCATAAAGGCAGGATCAGTGCCTTGTTACAGACACCACAGGGTAGGATTTGATTTCTTAACTTAAACCAACTGTACCAACACAAATAAGGTCAGATCTGCACAAGAACTCGACAGCTAAGGAGAACCAGGGCCCTCCCCAGTACATCATAAAGCTCAATAAAATGCTGCGTGAAGTGGGGTTGGAGTATATTTCCCAATGGGTATAAAATAATACTCCCCTGAAACAGTGACCTTCCTGAGAGGTCTTACTTCTGTCCAGTCCTGGACAGCTTCAAACAGGCCTGTCTGCTGAAAAAACACAGCTCTGATTGACTTATCTGCTTTCTCAAAAGAGCCACTACATGCTTTAGGCTTTTTGGAGCCTTGAAGCTCAAGCTAGATTTATATTCAGAAAAAAACAACCTTAAATATGTGTACAATGAGAGAATAGTATGAGAAATATCTTTATTTTACCATTTTCAAATGGCTATTTCACTACATAAAAGGAAGTTTTTATTTTTATTTTTTTGGGGTATATTGATATTCCAAATAAAATTTTAACTTTTGGTTCAAAATAAAATCTGTCTCTGTGTTTTATTAATCTGTAATGTCCATTTTGTTCTCTGTACCGCCACCATACTGCCACCAAGTCCAGCTATTGAAAAAGACAAGCAGTTCTCCAGCTATGAGACTAACAGCGTGGCCACTGTCTTTCACTTCCCAGCAAATCTCTATCAAGTTCATATTTTTGTGTACCACACAGAAGCATTGTGTGGTTTTTTCTTTGTGTGTATGTATGCACATGCATCTGTATGATGTGAGTGCATATCATACAGCTAATCAGTGCTTGAATGTCCTGTTTCTACATGCTTACATGTTGGAAAACCTAATCTCTGCATCTCTGGTAAGAAACAAAATCCCTGTCCATCATTATACCTTCTGAGCAGGGGGACCATGCAAACGCAGCAGCACTCGCCAGCAAGCCCAGCCAGCACTCATACAGCTCCCGATGGCACTGTCTGCTCTGTAACATTTCTGCAGCAGACTTTTTCTGAACGATCATGTGTCCTTTGTTCCCTGAACATCACTTTGATCCATCCCTCGGCCTGCAGCACAATTCATGCAGGCAAGCACCCATGCTAAATAATGGGCATAGCCATCCCCACTCTGCACAGCAAGAGCATTTCATGGCTTGTTTTGCTCTTAATATTTTGTAGTTAAACCAAAGCAGTCTATAAAGGAAAATAAAAGCTTTGTTGTCCCATATACACAAGTTGATAAGGTGACTTGCATCTATCGCAGGACTAACCAAAGACTGAGGCAGGTCCCAAAGCGCACATGTTTGGGCTGCAGCATATCCCTGCTGAAACCCCCACCACTCTCCCCCTGGAAAGGTTCCCAGTGCCACAACAGGTTTCTGAGCAAAGGCAGCATGAGCTGGAGGTGGAGGGAGGAGGGTAAAGCAGAGTGGGAAGCCCACGATGGGCATGCATGGGGCTGTGAGAGACCCTGGTGACCTTCCTGAGGACTGGTTTGGGAACCAGCCCAAGGAGCAGCCTGGAAGTGGAGCAGCAAGAAGAGGGAATTGCATATACAGGCCAGGAAGTGCTGCCTACCATCTTCAATATTATCACAGGGAGAGTGGAAGAGCAAATGTAGCAAAGCAGAGGGGGATTTCCAAGGTAGGTACAGCTCTGCTGTTGCAAAGAACTCTAACAATAACTGGGGAGAAAAAAAAGTGGATGTGGGCAGTATAGGATTCTTTCAGACTTACGGCAGAAACTACATTTCCTTGGTTCCACCACCCACCTCTCTATGCTTCTGACAGCTGCCTGTGACCCAGGCTGGGTTACAGCTGTATTTGAGGTAGGAGCGGAGATGAAGCATGTAAATCCTTCTTTTATAAAGATTTTGTGGAAAGTAAAGGGGTACAGCTTTTGTGGACATACTACACACTCTGGCAGTACCTTTGGCAAGGGTATGGGTAGGGAAGGGTCATCCTTTATATCCCAAGCAGAAATGAGCTCTCCTTTCTAGTTTCCTCTGTCAAGCTGCCATGACTTGCAATGACCTTGTGCTGAAAGTCCCCATTAGAATTGGTCATCCTGACGTCCCACCAAACGTGGGCTGCCACTTACCCGGAAAGATGATATCAGGACAGAAGAAATTGCATTGTGCTTGTCCTTTAGCACTGCATGGCCAGGCAGGTATCCATCACCACGTGGCTCTAGCAGTGCTATGTTTGTTGCCATCCCGGCAAGAAGAAATGTTTTCTGGCCCGGAGCAGATGCCAGGCATGAATGACTGAAGCTGACCCCATGCAGGAGCCCAGCCACAGCAGAGGCGAGCCGCAGGGCCGTAGCCGCTGCTTTCCTGCCTGCTTGTCCAGGAGCATGGCACAGCCTTACCTCCAGCTATGCTTTGTCCCTCATGCGTAGCGATTGCCTCAAAGACAAAGCGGAAGCATTTCACAAAGCTGACAGTAAGTCCATGCAAGCAAACACAGATTTCACAGTGATGCTGGGCTTGGCCAAGGAGTTTCTGGAGGTTTTGCCACATCACTTAATGTGAAAATGCTGAATAAACATTCTTTGTCCGTTCTCCTCCAAGCAGCTTGGTGCCATCTGTGCTCCCTCAGAGTGATGTTCCCACAAAATCCCTTCAGGAAAAAGCCACATAAACACCTTCAGCTGCACCTGCTCTGCCACCTTCCAGCCCTTCGGAGGCCTAAGGGCTTGGCAGGGAGCAAACCCTTGCTGCTGCTCTGTCACAAGCTCACCAGAGAAGGCTTAAAAGGAGTTATTTATAATGTCTTTCACAGCAAAGGAGTAGGCTGCATTGCTTAAATTACTGATCTGGGGAAGACAGGCAAAGCCAGATGAACTCTGCTGGGCCACAGTGCTCTCTCTTGCCTCTCATCTGCACCGCTCTTCAGCTTTCCTCTATGCTCTATGCAATGAGCCTAACACAGCCCTGGGCCCTGCTGCTTCAAGGATTTTGACGGTCTGCCTGTTCAGCCCAGGCTGAGCTTCACTGCTTTGCTCAACAGATTTGTCCTCGTTCCTGAGCTGCCCCAGGCTAGCTGCGAAGAAGGACTTTTCTGTCCACCTGTGAGAGTACTGGCTTCAGTCCCCATCCCACTATCACCAGCTGCAGTTCCTTGAATTGCATTTGTAATTCATTGCTCGAATCCTTTCTGCCACTGCGGTCACTGTAATTCTTCATGCCCCAGCAACGCGCCTCAGCTGCTGCCACCCAGTGCCGCTGGCATCTCCACCAACCCACAGGGCAGATGATGAAGAAAATTGCACTAAGCTTCTCTATGTCCTACTTTGCACCTCCAACAGGAATGAAATTGCAGAGCGTGGTGTCACCTGTTGAAATCATGCTGGTTTAAGGATGTTAATGCGATTAACCATTAATAGAAACACTGCATTTCCATGCAGAATTATTACTGAAGTACCAACACTTAGCTGTGTCAGCTGCAGTGTCAAATGATGCAGAAATTTAGTTTTACCGGTTAAAAATGAGCCATGTAGCTTCTTGTGTATTTTACATCTAACTCATCTAACCATAGATTTCTATGTAGTAGGTGAAGTTATAATAAAGGAAAGAGTAATAAAAAATATCAATTTTGGAATGTGTTATATAGAATAATTTACTTTTGCTAGAAGAACTTTAAAGGTCACACATAAAGGATTTTTTGGGGTCAGTTTTTTTTCCTTTTAAACTTTACTAGAAATACCAGGGGTCGTAGGTTTGCTCAGTACAATGCTGGCACTTACACCCAAATGGTGGCACTGGAACTGCTGAGGGCGTCTAAATCCTTTTTGCCAAGTATTCATTAGACAGGCAGCTAAATACAGTTAACAAAGACTTTGCTGTTCACCTCTTCTGCTTTCTCACTAAAGCTTTTCTTTCAACATGGCTTTATCTATATAAGATAAACTGAGCACGTGTAGGCTGGTGACCATTCGAGGTATCTGTCTGTGAGATAGGTAAGGTCACAGCTGTTTGGGGGAGTGCTGTTTGCTTAGGAACATTTTTTCTGCTGTGTAACAGGGGCTAGGTCTAGGGAGATAAAAGTGGTTCAGGCCTGTTATCACTTAAGAGGGTTATGCATTTCGTGAATGCAACTCTGTGCCGTTTCAGAGTTTAATTCATGACTACTGACGCCCATAGAGTTTTAGGCTGGAAGGATGTTACATCACTTCAAGCATAGCTCATATAGCTGTTGCTTCAGGCAGAGCTTTTTGCAAACCCCAAGTAAACATCACCTCATCTGCCCCGCGTCTGGCAACCAGCATGATGCAAGCGTGGGGCCTGGAGCCACATGCAAAAGCTAGAGAGAGTGCATCTGCAGGCGAAATGCTGGGCCCAACATCCTGCAATTGTGAGAGATACCCATCCCAGGGGGTCCCTGGCCCCGTCTGCAGGCAGTGACTCCCCCACAGAGGGGGACGCAGGTGCTGCCAGAGAGCCTGGAGAAGACCTAGTCAGCCTCGGCCAGTGGGCTGACCGCGAGGTGTGGTCTGAGAGCTGCTCTTGGTGGGACTTCTGCCCCTCAGCTCGGGCCATGCAGCTGTTTTTTTAGGTTGGCAGAAGAGGACGTTGACCCACCCACGCAGAGTGACTGAAGCTGTAAGATGCAATTTGAGTGTGTGGCTTCTAATGCTGGTAGTATGTTGAGGATAGTATAGATGGTCATATTCTTCACAGGGCTTATTTAAAACAGAAAAGTAGGGTACATACAGGCAACTTGGCTTCTCAGAAACATCTGCTGGTTTTAGCTGAGGGGGCATTCAAGAGAAAACTGGGAAAAATACAAAGACTCCAGCCTAAGGTCTTGGTTCTATCTGAGTTCCTCTGTGAACTCCCATCCCTCTTTCCACCGCTGCAGCCAGCCTTGTCAGTACAAAACCATCCAGTGCAATACATCTTGTGGGGCAGGAGAAAAATTTGTGTGAGTTAAACATTTTTAAGTATGACTACACCCAGGGAACAAACTTCCAGAATATCTGCTCCTATGCAAAACCTGTTCCTTCAAGCAAAAGAAGAATATAAGAAATGAGATGTGGCAGTTGGCCAGGATCATTGCATGCAGTGTATAATGTTGGTGGCTTGTATGGATTTACATACAGAGGCTGGGAACGCCTGGCTTGCTCAGTGTGAGCTGATCAGATAGAAATCCCTGGTAGGCAACTACCAAGGACTCACACAGCCTTGGCATCGGGTTGCTTTCTTCCCTGCGGCTGTAAGCAGCTTCAACCTTCCTTTGCTAAATTGCTCATCCCTGCTGTCATAGGAGGTGGTGGGCAACATGCGGTAGCACTCTAGCACCCAGGGTCTGCTCGCTTCTTGCGCTGCCTTGGCAAAATATTACTTGCTCCCTGCTGTGCAACCTCAAGATGTGGCCTCTCTCTGTGCATTGGTGAGTGAGGCAAAGGGCTTTGCTCTGTGCAGAAGAAATGATTCGTTTGTAGCAGTGAAAGAGGTGGCTGCTGTGTTAAAGCTGTGTACTGTCCTGGAGAGCAGCAGGAGTGCTGGTGGCAGGTCCTGTGCACTGCCTGTGGGACTGCTAGGGGCTCCAGGCCACGCACATAAAATGGCACAGCTCAGAGAAAGAAAGCTTGGCAAGGAAGTACTGCACAGGAGCCTCAGAAACAAAGACATCTCTGTCTCCTAGCATCATATAACACCATAGAGAGGATCTAGTGAAGGAGCCATCAAAAGCTGGGCAAGAAAAAGGCTCCTTTCCCTTCCACCTCCCCCAGCAGAGCAATGCTAATGAGCTTGAGGGTCTTACTCTGGGAAATAAAAGCATTAAATTGCTGAAAAAATTAAACAACTTCAGGTGTAAAACAGAAAAAAAAACGTTGCTGGTATTTAGAAGAGGACAAATAAGTTGTCATCATTACCCAGACAGTCTTTCCTAAGTCTGCCTTTTTATAAGCGCAGATACAGCAAATCTGACCAAAAGTCTCTGTCACAGCTTGGAAAACCAGCACATGCTGCGGCATCTCCGGTACTGTACATCGGTACAACCAGAGCCGCCTGCTTGCCTGTGCACCCGGGGGAGGCTGAGCAGCGCCTGTGCCGGCCTCCCCGGCTGCCCGGGGCTGGTGCCCACCAGGGACCACCGGCATGCATCGCTCCTCAATGGGGAGAGGTTTCCCATCTTTTAAAGGAGTGAACTTGAATTGCACACAGCTTCAGCAAGTCCAAGCTGTACAAACGAGGGTCTCTAGGAGACGCTCTTAATTGCTCTCAACTCTGCGAGCGTTTTTTAATTTTCTTTTTTTTTTTCACTTTCTCATCCTCGTCTGTGGAAGATAGTGACAGTATGAGGCACCAGCAGCTAACTTTACTGCTCAAATTCTGTAGAAATCTAGAAAACTCATCAAAAGTATGTGTGCATTTATATAGAAAAAACCCAATATTTTAACTACAAAGGTCTCATAGGTGAATATTTGATGTATAGAAGGTTTTGGAATTATTTTCTTAAAAGGTAGCAAATGAGTTTGTTCTTAAAATCAGGACATTTTTAAAGGAACGTATAACTTTCATTTTGAATGACAGCTCACTGCTTGAAAGTATCCTATGCAAACTTTGAATTTGCAGTGTTGCAAACAGAGCTGTGAAGTGGCAACCAAAGTATAAAATGAGTGTACAGAGCACAGTTTTGTTCCTGATACTGCCTTCAAAAAGGGCTTGTATAGCTCTGTATGCAGCATGCACTTGCCACTCCTCCATGAACTCACTCTCCCAGTGGGAAAGGTCTCAATAGTTAAAAACCCACAGTGTCCGTCAGCTGCCTGCAGAGTAAAGTGTGTTCATCAGACATCAACAACTTGGTTATTTTGCAGCTGTCACTTTTTCTGTTTTAAAGTTAAACAATAATGGCAGTTTAAAAGAAAAAGTCCAGGCTATTGCTTCAAGTAAACTGTTCTTCAATCCTACTGATAAGCGTAATGCTACAGTATGGCAGACACTCCAGGTTTAAGATCTGTATCATATTTATGTAGACCTTCCTTTGTAAACTCTTATCCACTGTAATTCAACACACGGCCTCCTGTTCCTGAGTCATCCCCTGCTGAAGAGGAGTGAAGCACACAGGTTACATCTGGCTTACTGTCTATTACTTCGAGCAAATGCCTCTGCCAGTCTGGTTCCTCTATAACACACCGGCAAGTCTATTTTTAGACTTTAGGGGAAAAGGGGGAAAGGAAATGAGTTGTTTTTCCAGATGATGGCTGCTGAAATAGTAAAAGGGTCACCTGAACTCGCTTCACATGTCTGAGGAGGTGTAGGTATGGAGGCTGCTCATGGTCACTTCATCACCACCGGGGGTTCTGAATCAGGGCATCCGCATCTTCAGAGCAGGTGCCCGGACTGCCAAAGGCCTGGGCTGGCTGGGCACTTCTATCCTCTCTGCTGCAAGGAGTTAGAAAAAGTGAGTCTGAGGCATGTCCCCAAACAAAACACAGAAATGAAAGTACTAAGAATAACAAGAAGCAAAGGCTTTGCACGTGCAGTAGCCTACAGAGCTGTGATGGTGGCATTGCAATGTACTGAACCAGTTCGCTTACCAAACTCTGGATGTAGGATTACTTATATCCATGGCTTAATGACTCTGACTGCTTGGTGAGATGCATGTAAGTGCTTGTAGCTGGTCAGTTGTGAACCTGCTGTTAGCCACAATATGTTTGTTAATAGATTATTTTTTCTTTTTTTCTTCCTGATAACACTGGGCTCAAGTGCAGTTACTGATGAGCTTTCAACACTGATGGCCCCATTTATATCAGTGTACCAAACCCAGTTATCTTTACCCTCACAATCAGTGTTAATCAGATAGGTTAAACTCTTCAGACTTTCTAGGTTTTACTGAAATTGCCTAGATAAGACAGACACCATCTGAGTAAGGCAGTGGTTGTAATTCTATGGGTCTCCAGAGCTTAAACTATTTAACTTTTCCCTCAAAGTTCTGCTCAGGTATCTACATGCTACCTCTTTATTTCATCGTTTGTTACTCCTTTTGTTGGCATGCTGCATTTAGATGTCTTTCACTGGTTCCAAAAAGTAAGATAATATTATCCACCGACTTTCATAATTCTTTACAAGAGCTGCAAGCGTGAAACTTGCAGTCCTGCTTGCTGTTTGGTTGAGCTATTCCAAGTCACACTTCCTTGTCCCTGCTGATGTCCGTGGCAGTAGTCATAAATTGTGCAAGAGTAGTACAAATAGTCCTTCTTGAATTCATAGAGACTGTTTATACTGTTAAGTAATGTATACCTTACAGGGATTACAACTCTGTAGAGGGAGGAATAGTTAGAGTAACAAAGTCAAGTTAAACTATAAAACTTTAACTTTAGAAAGTAGCATTCATTAAAGAGTGACTCGTCAGTTCTTTCTTTAAGCATCTTCCACAGTTGCAGCTTGAGTATTTTAACTAAACCTAATCTCTCCATTGGTCGTGTAAATGGCAGAATGGGAGCCAATGTTTTCGTTAAAACAAGATATTTCACCAGCAGGACTTATTTATGAATCCTAAACTTTGGAGTAACTATTGCATCAGCACTTCTTAAACTTGCTTTCAAAGGCACAAAATTAAAATCTTGATGTCGCAATTAGAGGGTAGTACAAAATTAGAGGATTTGTGCAACCTACTCTCTAAGCATGAACCCTCTTCTAACAAAGTTCTTGCCACGCATTACTTAACTCATGTTTCACTTGAACATGGCTGTCCTCACTTAGCCTGCCAGCTCTCCATTCGAAGGCCAGCTAGAAGATGTGCCCAAGAAATGCCTCAAAGAACCTCTTCTGGTTTATGAGAGACCGTATTGGTGTTACCAGTCTCTGCTCTGCAGTGCAAAATTACCACAGATGCACAGTCCACGTGCAGGCTTTCTACTGACCTGCCTTTCTCTATTCCTTCCAGTCCTTCCAAAAATGGGATTTGAGAGGCAAAGGCACTGGATATGTTGCAACCTGCATGTTCATGTGCTGAGCAAAAGGGAGAGTGGGCTCTGCAATGGCCTGCAATCCTACATCTGGATTGCACCTGGCTGACCAGTGACTGTTGCTCTTCACAAGTTCCTTCTCTCCAGAGATGGCATTTTGGGGAATGAGGGGGTATTTAACTTCCTTCTGCCAGCTGGACCTGGAAACCATAAAAGCATTTTTTTCCCCTTAAAACTTTCTGGAATCTGCCATTTCAAGAAAAATACCTCACAGCTTTCCTCACAAGCTTGGATCCTAAGCTACTAGGCTTTCAAGTTTCTGGGCTTGAACTTTAAGGGAAGCTTAGTTTTGTTCTTGTGCTAACTCCTCTTCCCATTCCTCTGGCACCAGGATTTAAAGGAAACTTTGCAAAAACTATCTTTGTTTAAGGCTGAAGGGAAAACAATCTCTATTCCTGCTTGGGACAAACATTATTCCCCTAGAGGAAGCCATCAGGTAGCTGCTAGGATTTCCTTGCCAAAAGAGAGCACGACTGGGTGAGAAGCTAGCAAGTGGGGTGACAGACCTGTTGACAAAAGTGCTTACTACAAAGTGTGTGGAAGAAGTTGGCCTCCAAGACTCTTTTTCTGAGACGCTTTCCAACTGAGAAACACCATGCCCTTCCCAGCATCAGCTTCCTTTTCGCCATACAGCGTGAAGGTGAAGCCACAGTGCCAGTCTCCCATCCCCTGCCAGCAGCACAGGGACGAGCAGGTCAACATGAATATGTGCCTTGGCGTTCAAAAAGCCTTGCTTCTCACTGCCAAGGCAATGCATGCCTGGGGACCATCCATTGCCTGCAAGCAGACCCTGTGTCGCTGAGTCCCTGAGCAAAGAGGAGCAGTGACAGCAGCAGCTGGGCAGCTTGTAGCAGTGAGGACCGCTGCGGGCTGGAAAAGCAGCCCTCGGTTTTGGCAGCCAGTACTTTTTCTTTCTAGAAACATTTCATTACTGAACTCTTGGCTAAAAGCGGAGGGCGCCGATCCTAAAATCACGGTGTGCCTAGGGTTTTGCTATCGCAGCTTGGGAGGAGGGGAAGCAAGCACTCCAGCCAAACTCCCGAGGTAGTTATTTCGGAGGAGCCGGGAGGCCCAGGGTTGCTACTACAGCGGGAAATTAATAGCTTGGGCAGGCCAGCCTGCAAGAGGAGACCAAGCAAGCCAGTGCACAAGCCTCTGGAGTAGGTATCAAAAGGGCTTTAATTTGCCTGCCCTGATGTCATTTCATACTCTGTCTCATGATACTCAGTTACAGGACAGAGGAAGCAATACTTCTTCAGACTCTGGAAAGGGATTGTTATATGTTTGCATTTGTATGAGCTTTCAAGTATGTAAAGGGATATTCATGTGGAAAGTAAGCCCTGATGGAAGGAAACGCATGGATACTCAGCGGGGACATGGCGGGGAGGAAGGAGTGTTTTCTCTTACATATCCCTTTTCTTCCTTCACACGTAAGCCTATTTGAGGTTTTCTGGACAGAATTTGAAGGAAAGAAAAAGAAGCAAGTTTCCATCAGGAGCACTGTGTTATAATGAACCTGTACTGTGGAGGATGTGGATGAGATGTAATTCTGAGCATGCTTCCACCATGCAGCATGGCACTCTGTGATCCATGAGCAAAGCCTAGAGTTTGGCAATGTGCAAAAGCTGGGAGAGAAAATGACTGGGAGAGTACCTGACTGCTAAAAGCTGCATAGCTTCCAGAGGAGAAATACCTGTTTGCCAACCCTCCCAGGCAGTCTAATAAGGGGAGAAATCTCCCATTCCCAAAATTCCTGCTTTATAGACAAGAGAGCTTGAAATCAGGTGGGAGCTAAGAATTGACTGCAAATGAGTGAATAACAAATATATGTGCCAACACGTGTATCATTGGAAGAAAGTGAATGTCTCTGTGGCTTTCTTTAATCATCCAGGTACATACCCCTTAAGAGGAGGACAGCAGACATTTTGAGAGGGAAGGAATTTTTATTTTATCTTGCTGTGGAAATGAAAAATGAAAACCAATAGATGCCATGTGCTGCAGTTCTGCACTCCTCCCTTACATCGTCTGCCGGGCAGCCACAGAGTGGGCAGCTGCGGGCTGCGAAGCACTGGGAGCGGGCAGTGCTTGAAGTATATACCTGTGTTCCTGTGGGAGTAAAAGCCTATAGGCTTCCTTGCTTTCCTGTTATCCCTTGAAATAAGGGTTAGGCAAGCAGTGATGGAGGGAGTTGCGTTGGGAACCTGAAGGCTCCCCCCTTCAGAAGGAAGGTGGGAGGCACCCATCTAAGCTGCGGGTCTCTGTACTGACACAGATGCTCGCAGGCGGTGCAGCCACAGCCCTGCATCAGAAATATGACCTGCCATGGACCCAGCCTGCGCAGCGTGCCTGGTGCCCGCCCAGCTGATTGCTGGGTGAAGCTGGGCTGCAGCTCTGCTCTTTCATAGCAGCGTGGTCAGTCATGCCGTGTAATACTGCGAAATGCAAAAGAAATCTCAACAGTAATTTGGATGCTCTGTGGGACACCAACCTGAGTGCAGAGACCCTGCTAAAAGCAATGTGGTTCTGGAAAGTGACAGCTGCCCTGTTTTTCTTTTGCATGAGCGAAAGCAAGACTCCTGAATTTGCTAATCAGCCTACTTCACTGGCTAGTAAAACATCAGTCTCTTGAATAAAAATTTACAGCCTTCAAATTAAAAAAAAGTCATGTTTTTCCTCCTGCCTGCAGACTTTTCTCAGTGGAGTTCTCAGAATTCTGCTGGAAAAAAGGTTAACTAAACTGATTTTCCTCTCTAAATCCTCATGCAGCAGGACAAGGTGACAGGCACTAAACGTGACAAATCCAGAGAAAGGGAACCAAGTAAGTGCTGGCTCAGTGCCGCTTGCCCCACGGCTTCCCTAAGCACTTTTCAGTTCCATTTTTTTACACACATTAAAGAGCTGCTTCCTGCTGGATAGTTAAAATTTGTTACTTGGAAGACCAGAGAGAGTTTGCAATGGAGCGGCTCACTTGATGGCCTGGTGGATCTGGTTTTCCTGTGTAAATGACCATAGTTCACATTCCTGCTCCCATAGATCTATTTTGTATATAAAGAGGAAGGACTGTGCATGCAGACGCTGTGAAGAAAACCTGCTTTGCTCACTCTCTCTTCAATTAGTAGCCTGGGGGTTTGTCTGATTGATGACTAATGCCTTTTCTTACCAAGTCTGATATGAATCAAGCAGAGTGGGGTCTGGCAGCAGCATTTCTCATGCCTCTGGGAAAGCCCTGCCCAACAGCCGTGCAGTCTCGCTCCTGCTCTTGCCCTGCTTGGTCACAGCTAGCAGCCCCACGTTGCCTTTGGCAGGCAGAGCAGACAGGCAGGAGTACTAGGAATTTCTCCCAGTCGGTGCTTCTGAGGGGCTGGATCTCCCAGCAGGGCTCTGGCGGTGGAAAGCGTCCCCAGTGCCCCCTGCCAGCATCTTTCCCCGTTAAGGAAAAGGGCAGTAGGACACGGACGCAGTTTTTGGCTACTTGCATGTAAGGGGATGGACATTCTCCAGAGACGATCATGGCTCTATGATTTCTTTGGCAGCATTCAGAGCACCAGAGGGAAAACTACAAGCTGGGGAAACTTGTATCAGCTTAGAGCTGACAGCATGGTGGAAATGTTCTCAGCTGGTATGCCAGTGTGTCAGGGTCAGGTCCCCCTATGAATCCTACTAAGACTGTGCATTTCAGGTGCACGTCCTCGCTCCCACCTGTCGTCCCTTTCATCCTAGCTCCCTTCTCACTCCTCCTGTCCGTTGCCCCAGGCAAGCAGACCAGGAGGAGTTTGCACATACATGGTAGATGGGTCAACCCAGTGGTCCTCTTCTCTCATCTGATGCATGAAACAACATTTCAGGTCCCAGACATCACTTGAGCTTTTAGGTTAGTCCTCAACACCTACGAAGTACAAACAAATATGAGCTAGGCCCAGGGGGTTCTCTACATTAAATGTGCTGTTTGTGCGATTTGGGGGAGTGTATAACAGAGTAGGAGGTGCTCACGTAAGCTTGTAGTTTAGCAAGTCAGTGCAACCAGCTAATATCATCAAAGCAACAGACTTGATCCCTATAGCTAGGGCCAGCTGTTAAGCCAAAAGAGAGAAGGCAAGGCTGACAAATTTTTTCCTCATGCTGCATAAATAATTCAGGCCAGCCGGCAACTCAGTGGGAAACTACTCGCCCAATGCAAATTAGCAAAGATGATAGCAACCCCTTGAGAAGATTCAGGAAATTACATTGAGGCAAAATGGTTCTTAGACCAGTTTCTTCCCATTCACTAGGGTTTAAGTTCTCCAGTGTCAGTTTTCCTCTTAAAAGTTTTTTCAAGCAAAACTTCATGATATTTCATAGATTAGTATTACATACTGCTGTTACCAATGCCTTGTGAAACTTTGCCCTTGAAGGAGCTACCCAGAAAGCCAGCAGCTGAAGGGGACAGACCAGCCCTTAGGAAATGATAAAAACAGAAGTGGGGCTAATCTTCTAAGGGTGTAACTCCACTCACCCAGAGTCAAGACAGATGCACAAGACTGGAATAAATGTGGAGAAGGGCAGCGTGAAGAACAAACAGAGGCTCTAATTAGAACTGGGCCTTCAAGTGAGCATGAGTTCATCTCACAGCATGGGACCAACTACCACAAATTGCTATGCAGCGCTTCACATCCCTTTCCATATCATATCTCTCCTGTCTTCTTCCCTTTTTCCTTCTGAAGCGGTGGGAAATGGCTAGCAGGGCTTCCCAGGAGAGGAGGAAGGGGTATTCCTATTTT
>WAAD01024168.1:0-24014 GCA_013389945.1 Fregata magnificens | reverse complement strand
TTTTTTTTTTTTTTTTTTTTTTTTTTTTTAGAAATAGTGGAAACCGCCCCCCAACAATCATAAATGTGTTTGAGAATGATGAGAATGAGAAGCTCTTTGGAGAAATTAGTCTGTAGTGGTGTTATGGGAACTTGACTCAAATGCTGTGAAATTGTGCTATTTGCCAATCCTTTTGTTCAGCACTTGTCTATTCTAGGCTAATGAATTTGAAGTTTTTTCATTCTGCCTAAAAGAGAAAGGATGCAGGTTGCACTGTCTGTGGATGCTATTTTTTTCTTTTAATTTGAGTTACAGTGTAGGAGGATAAACTCCAGTCACAGGACTAGCAATTAGAGTTTGATTCAGGAGTCAAAGTCACTGAGAAAATAAATTACTATGCTAACATAAAATGTGGTAAGGAAGAACAAGAATTAATATATGATTGTAAGTGATTAATGCAAAAAAAAAACCAAAAAAGGAAGGAAGGAAAAGAGGTATTTGTTTCTCTCAGTTTAGGAAGAGCCCATACATTGTGCTATTGGCAGAGGTGAGCAGTTACACAATGATGCAAGGAATTTTAGCAGGAACAAGTCATTTTTTTTCTGAATTAAGGCAGTAATCTTTGATCCTTCCCTCCCCAGAAAGGACCAGTACAAGCCGGGTAAAGTGTCTGCGGAGTAGCATGAATGGCATGCGTTCCTGTTAGGACAGCTCAATGCATATGGCAATATATCAGCCAAGAGACCAACCTCCTGAGATGGTAAACACTTAGTTTCTGCAGGTTTATGCTTTGCCACTAGAAGAAGTGTCATAATCAAATTTCTTTGCTTCAACTCACAGTGCCAGGGGACCTTTCAGGATTTTACTTCCTTCTCATTTTCCTTTTTTTCCTTACTGAGGAGTCTTTGTTGGTATTGCTGTGACGGATGCACTTGATCCTTAACCAAACTAACAGTCGTTTGGTACAGGCTCCAAAGGAGGCAAAGGCCTGAGCCGTAGCCAGTCCTCTAGTTTCAATCTGTTCTCTGAAAACCCACAAAGCAGCAGAGTGACACAGTGAGCATCGATGCATATGAGCTTGGAACACCGATCATGCGGTTAACACATGAATAGCGGGTGGCTTTTCCAAGACTCATTTATCAAGGAACAAAGAAAGTTGTGGGTACAAGGAGTTTCATGCATACTTTTCCCATCGCATGTAATTTGACTACGAGCCAACCTCTTTATTCCATAAATATGACAGCCTAAGTGAGCGTTCTTTGAGCTCTCTGGGCTAGGCACCATGGCTGCATGGTGGTGATCTCCCCTGGAACTGGAACGCCCCTCAAGGTTGCTCCTTGAAGCAGAGAGACCTTTTAACAATGGCAGATCTTCGATAAAGTGACCGATATCGCACGCAACCTTGTAGTATGGTGACTTTGATTTGTGACTTGGTAACTTTCATTTGTGTCTTGATAACTTTGATTTGTGTCTTGGTAGTTTTGAATCATTGTTCAAATGATTGTGCCATACAGTAATAGAGTGAGCCTTGTCATTGAACTTTGTTAAGTCACACTTTTACAACATCATATTTAAACCACTTTTGCTAATACCTTTGACAGTGGTTCTTTAAGCAGTCTAAATCACCCATTCACGACAATCACACAGCTTGCGAAGTTGTTAAGGCTGGAACAAAGTAGAGCAAATCAATCATTTCTCTACCTTTAATGAAGTGATCAAAGAACGAATGTACATACACACTCAAAGTGAAGTGGATGCTCAGAGGTTTCAACAAGACAGAGTCTAGTTTGGGACTAGAAACCACTATTTTTCTTTCTTATGATGCAGTTATTTATTTCCTGGGAATCTGACATAAAGTATACTGAAGCAAATATACCTTTCCTAATAGCTTGACTACCACATGGAATTTCAGCAGCTGTATTAAAAAATTAGCTATATTATTGATCCAAAAAATAGCTTAAAATGACCATGCTAAAAAATGAGGAAAGAATCTTTATTCTAAGACATCACTCAATTATTTTTAGGACTGTAATGATCTTGCAAATGGAGCAAGATCAAAGAGCATCACTAGAATTAAGTTCATAGCATTAACTACAATATCTGTGTGTAAAACAGCAAATTAGATGTGGTTTGTTTGCCCATGCCCCAAAACCCTTCTGCAGGAATAAACCAGCATTGCTCATCCTTCTATTTTTAATCCAGAGAAAAAGAGTGAGGAAGAGGAGGAGATGTGTCTCCTAGGCCTACCTATGAACCTGCTAATACCCTTAGCATATTGGGTATTACAGCACACTGGTGTAGGAGCCAGGGAGTCAAACACTTAAAAGGGAGAAAGGAGTGCCAGAAAATTCAAATTGCTCAAGCATTTTTCCCAAGCAAGCTCATTCCATCTTGGTTCCAACATCATATCCTTTCTCCACTGTAGAAGCAGCTCACAAACATAACCTATTTCATCTGCGTTCCCTTGTATAAATCCCTCTTCCTTGCAGAATTCTGGGTCCAAAGTCTCAGATAGTTTCCTGGATTTTTCCATCGGTATATGGCCTTCCTGATCAAAATTTTTGCCAAACTGATAATAAATACAATGCACAGAAATGTTCAGGGAAAAATGATCACTCTGAAAGTGAGTTGCAGGCAGAGGTTTTCATGAAATGCAGATTTCACCCCCCTATCAACTTTTCCATTGTAGCAGCAATGGCCTTCCTACAACGCTCTTGGTAAGGCTTTAAGGATGTCCCATACCTTTCTCCTTCTTTTCCCCACACTTTGTCGGTGAAATACATTTTTCTTCACACTTGTCTGTTAAATCACACTTCCTCCTTGTTGAATGTTATTTGACAATACTCTATCTGAGGAGGCAGTGCCAAGAAATGTGCAGGTTGCAAACCAGTTCAAATGAAAAGGCTGCATTTATAGCAAGAAAAAAACCCAAACAAACCAGCAAGTACAAAAAAAATTAACACAATGTTAAGGTGAGTCTGCCCAGAACGCTTACCTCTGTATATGCAGCAGTATATAGAAATCTTAGAAGATAAATGGCTTGCAAGCAGCAGCAGATGAAAATACACATCGCACAGGGACGTACAAAGCCAGTGGGAGTCATGACTGGATTTCAATAGCCAGGGTCACTCCGCAGTAGAAGCCACCTTAGCTGAGCTGTCATTTCTCACTCTGCATTTAAAATGATCTATACCAAATCTTCAATCACATTGGGAATATCTGCAAACATATTAATATTTTTGGTCATAACTCAGATCTGCCTCTGCATGAAATAAAATAGCCAACTTCTTTTTTATTTATCAATGGGTGAATTTCTAAAGGCCAGTCATGCCCGAGGAAAAGCTTGCCCATGGCTCTGCACAGAGACTGGCTAACTAGAGGAGGAGCCAGGAGCTGCTGTAAAGCATGTGTATGGCTATTTGCAGGTCTGGCACGTGATTTTTGGGATGTATAAATGAAATCTGAAGAGGGCAATGTACCCACAGCGGGGCTGGCCACAAGGAGTGGGGTTCAGCGATCAAAAACAAGGTCATAAGCTTCTCTTATCTACCGAGGCCCTGCTTGCACAAATGACCAATTTTCATTTCAGAGTTCCATGTGCAGGCAACTAACTTAAAAATCAAACAAGACGTTTCAGAACAATAAATAAAGCTTATTCTATGTTATAGAGGGTCAATTCTAGGTGCTGCATAAATTTAATTCTAAAACCTCTTGAGGTTTTAGATCATTGCTTCCTCCAAGATCATATCACTGCTTCTACATCTCAGCATGAGCATATTTTACAGCAGTTATTGAAACATCCTATGATTGGGAAGGTGGAGCGACAACGGGGGAACACTTTGTTACCAGACATAACAATACTGTATCAGTCGTCTTCAGATGACTGGTCCAGGCACAAATAAGAAAAGCCAAATGTCTCCTGGATCACAAATTTGATCTAATAAACCCATCACTGTGTTTACATACTAAGTGCTGTAAGTGAATTCTGGTCAGACTGCTGTTTCCTGCTGCAGGAGCACTTGCACCCGGGTGTCAGGAACTGCATACAAAAAACTGTCTCTCCTCTGTGTAAAAGCCCCCTCTGCTGGGCCAGCCTGACATGTAAGCAATACATAAAACTACCGGAACATCCCCCTTCCCCCAAAAATGGGCAAGTTGGTGAAGTAATTCTCCATCACCTGCCCCTTCTGTAGGCAGCCCTTTTCCTGACCGATGCAACACGAGTCAAAGAAGTGGCCAGGTTTTCCAGAACACAGCATGGTTTGATGAACACATACCTTATCTACCCCACGCATGAGGTGAGCAGAAGGCCTTTTCTCCAAATTTTGGAGGACTCCCAAGCCTCAGGCTGTTTCCTGATGTGCTGCTGCATGCCAAGGAGGTTCTGATCTGGCCGAGGGAGGTGCCATGCCCCAAAAGACATCTTGTATTACCAATCCTTTCATCTTTGTGGAGATGATCCTCCAAATACTGAGGAATGTCTAAACTTGGGGAGATGTCAGGAAGTTGGAGGATAAAAACAATGTGTCTCAGTGAATTGAGCATGCTGCTCTGCCACCTGGAAATCCCTTAGCGTCAGAGAAGACCTACAGTAAAACTAAAGATGATTATTTTCCTAAACATGAGGTTAAAGAATCATTTATTCTGTTCAGAGAGCGATACTGAGAAATAAATCTGTAGCACTACAGCCTCCTCGCTCTGGTTTAGCTCACTGTTGTGTGTGTCCACCCAAGAGCCTCAAGCCAAAACACCTCCCCAGTTACATTTGATAGGTCCCCATGGCTATCTGATTCTTTAGACAAGCTTCATCATTACGGGTTGCCTTCTTTCAGCTGGATCTTGACTCCAGGGAAAGCTTCCCAGTTGCCCCTTTTCCTTGCTGGGGCCCCCACCCAGTATCTAAGCTGCACCCAGGCACGATTCCTGTCCAGGTGCTCAATAATGCATTAGGACATCAGTTAATACAGCTCTTTTCAACAAGCTGCTCTCTACAGCAGGGGTAGCTTTCAACATGCAAGAATTGGAAGACTGTGGGTGCTTGCTAGACAAAACTGGATGCTGTTACCACCTGACTTCATAGTAAACCAAGTTATGCTATACTGTCAGTGTGAATTTTCCTGTCAGGCACTTCTGCTTAAGCAGTTAACAATGGTGCAAATCTATAAGTTCAGCATCTAGCCTGGTTGTAATGAAAAGTCATTATACAACCTATGTGAGGTTCTTCCTGATGGCTGGTGAGAGGAGTTTCATGTTTCAGAACTAATAAAATGGATTATCTTCACCATGCGATATTTTATAACACATGCTGAAAACGACATTTAACACAAGCCTGTAAGTGAGAGCCAGTGATGCAGCCACTCACTCTGGCTTGATAGAGACAAAACGCGACAGCAACTCGAATAAACACGGGCACTATCGTTAGTTTGCAATAAATCTATCCTACACGTGGCTTGCTGAAGCTGTGTGACAGCATCTCACAAAGACAAAAGAGGAAGCATCCCCAGTGAGCAAAGGGAAGAATTGGAGAGGAAAGGTTCACAAGCCATTGATGGGTGAGAGTAAAAAGCGGCTGAAACATACGATTGAGGAGAAAGGAGCCCCGTAATCTTGTGAGGACTTAAGAGAAAAGAATGTGAGGCAAGGTACTCAAGGAAAGACAACTATAGTTTTGCATATGGAGTCATTAGTAGAGGAAGAAATTTAATGAACATTTTCAGCACACGTAAAAATGGCAAAGGGGCATCAAGATGTGGGAGAAGAGAGAGACTGATCAGTGTACAAGAGGTGACACAGTTTCATGGAAGAGGGTTAGAGGAGAAGTGGTCCGTACAGCTGTCCAAACTATTTGCTGTGAACCATCACACCTGGAAAGCAATGAAAATAAATAATGTCCCTTTCCTTTCGCAAACACATTGTAGATAAGTATATTAATCTGAGCCCTCAAATGACTTATTTTCTGGAATGTGTGTTCCACGTGGGCAAACTGTGAGATAATGAGACTCAACTTTCTGCCTCAAATATGCTTCTGTGAAAGTGGGCAAAAGGTACTTACTCCTTCTCTTCCTGAATCCCTGACCTGTAAAATGAGAATAATAGTACTATCCTGCTTTATCAGACCTCCGCAAGGATAAATACTCTGAGATTGTGAGGGCTCAGGTGCAGTGGTATCCTGAAAGAGGTGAATACAGAGCACTCTTACCAAGCCTTCTGCTCCAAAAATGAACATCCACCCCTCTGAGACGAAGGAAGAGGCACTGTTTTCCGCTTTGTTGTTGTAGTCACCACCTCTCCCCACCAGCCGATCTCAGAGCCCAGGTGGAAATCAAGCAGATCAGTTTCAAAATGTACTTTTAAAGTTCACCGACTTTTTGACCAAAAAAACTCTCACAAGTCTTCGTCAGCAGTGTTAGCTAACACGACATTTCCCCAGTTCCTTCTTTAAATTCCTTGGAATGGGAGACAAAAGAAAAATCAGGCAGAAGAGGGTATGACCGAAGCTTTCACAGCTCAACTCTTTGACCTCCAAAGCATTCACTGAAGTCTGAAACAGTGCAGCTAACTTTACCCTTTTGTCTTCGCCTTCTCCCTATGTGCTCTACAAATTTGGCTCTTTCATTCCCTCCAAGCAATTTCTTGCTCGGACCAAGACTGTGTCAAAGGGATCTCATCCCAAGTCATTATCTCAATTCAGCCATGTGGCAATAGCTCTTTTTTGCTTCTGAGCTTTCACCTACTTGAATTTTAAACTTCACAGTTACAGCTCTGTGTAATTTTTGATCTGTTTAAATTCTGTCTTTCATCCACAATTGGAGCTGGAGCAACTCATTCTCAACAAATAACACATCCTTTGACATAAGAGTCTCTTTCCATCTGCAGAATATTTGAGACCAATTGTAATTTCCTCAAATGTATTTCTTGTTCTACCACTGCCGAAAGAATTATTTTGTTCTGTAAAGTTTTAGTTGTAAACAACATCCTGCAAACATCTATGCAACCGTTTAATTTACCAATTATTTCAATAAGTACATGTATAATTATCTACCAATCAGCTTGTAAATAAACCCTTAATGTTCCAGACTGAGGCTTGCTCAGCTGTTATTGGTCACACCTGGGACTGGTTCCAGCCTTGGCTGAGAGAGTAAAAATGATTGTGTAGCTTATATGCATTTCTGTCTCACTGAATACTTTTGCATTAAAGTTTGAATTTAACTCTTCTCAAATATTTTCCCAATAAAGTTTTTTACCAGAGAACAGACAAAACCAGACATAAAACTAGCTGCCAAAATTCACTCAAATGTTAATTCATGGCAAACATGTTTTTCAATACCCACTTCCAAGCATATGGCTATACACCCTCAGCCAGCAACAAGGCCTCTCATTGATAGTGCTATGGTCAAAATCTTTTTAATTAAATTACACTGTTCATACCAGCCTCCTTCAGAGAGAATAAGAGGGCTTGTTAACAAATTAATAAATCCAGGTGAAAAGATTAACCCGGTCATCCAGGCATACATGTTATTACCGAATATATAAGTTTTTAGAACATGGTAAATAACCAGATCTGTGTTTACTGTTATGTGCTGAATGCAGATTGGAGTCATTGTTTCCCTCTATATTAGGGGATATATATTAGATCCTGAATACCTATCAGCATTATATTTCAATATAGCTTTTATTCCACTCGGTCAGGTTAAACAACTCCTGGATTCCTGATTATATCAAGTAGTGAGTAGAAGTAACACAAGAAGAAACCAGCTCTCCATGTTAGCACGCTACAGAACTTACCTTCGCACTTATCTGAAGTGATAGACCCTCTGGGTATACGCTCGTCGCTCTCCTTTATTTAAATGCTACAGCTTCCTTTCTTTAAATGTACTTACTTTTGAATGGAAGACTAAACAACAGCTGTTATATCCTAAATTAATCTGTATAAACCCTCACATCTAAAGGGTTTAGTCAATAAAAGGAAGGATGTTAGCACTGAAGAGAAATGCCCCAAACCAAACCCCAGCACACAATTCTCTTACAAATGAAAACTACATGACATGCCTCCAACGGAGTTTAGAGCCAAATTTCCTGGCCTCTCCGCAAGACACACACACCAAAATCTTGAGAGACACTGAACCCCTTGACAAAACTAAATCACTAGTTTTGTCAGAGATACAGTTAAATCCTGGTTGTCCATGGATTATCTGGTTATCCAGGTTGCAGCTCAGTGAGGTCCTGCTTTCCCAAAAAAGCCTTTGGCCACCGCTCAGAGCCCAGTATTTGACACAGCCATCATGCTGCCTCTTGCAATTTATAGAGGCTTTTGATATCTACCCAAATCTCTTCATAAGATTTTTAAACCTTATAAAGGTTTACCCATTTTGTTTCCTGCTACCCCCTAGGATTAAGAACTGGCTGTGACCAAACACTTTTTGAATGTTTTGAACATGAATCTTCAAATTTTCCTGTAAGAAAAAGAACATCTTTCTAAACCAAGCCCCCAAAATTCTCTTGGTTTTTTTCTCCAGATACACATTTCAAGATAGAAATTAAATCAATTCTTTCTCTCTTCACCTTCATACCTGCCACATTAAAACAACAGCTCTAGTTTCTATTCCTCTTGTGCACATTTCACCAAATTTCTTCCCTATTGATAGTTTGGGAAGGATATAACACAAAAAAATTGCTGTAGATACCTCCTTTCCCAAAAAGGAGAAAATTCTGCACAAATTCCCAAACATATTCAGGGCTGTTACTATGCATTTTCTCAAATATGTGTCAAATTGCCAAACTCTCCCAACACTTCCCCAAAGGTTTGATATGAGCTTTGGGAGAAACACTGTGTAGGTTTTTAAGTTACATGAGTTAGTTCACATCTCTTTGTTTAATGGCACTGTCTGGCAGCAGTACAGCCTGGGGCTTTTAATAATACCTAATTTTAGAGCTTCAGAGGAAAAATTCCCTGGTTCTGCAGCCTGAATTTGTGCATTTTGACATGCTAGTTGTCAGTACCAGGAATGCTTATTGTTTTGGAAAAAATGAAGGAGAAAACAAGGGAGGAAACAGTTTGTAGTGTAAAGCCAATGTGAAACACCTGAAATGTCACTACCTTTGCAGTGATCCCTCTGGCTGCTGCCTCAGAGAAATCTTTCTGATGCTCAGGTTGTGTTCCAGATGCAAAAAATTACAACGGTAACCCAGGAACCAGGGACAGGATTTAGAAAACAATTAGACATCTTCTCAATAACAGTGGTTCACAAATCATTTCTCTGCTGATTCCCCGAGCTCATGGAAAACCACCTGCTGGAAGAGACCCTGTGCCTTGCTAAACAGTCACCCACAGGCTGTGATCCTGCCATGCTTCCCTTATTAGACAAACCCTTGAGCTTCCTCAGATACACTTCAAACAGATGAAAAAAAGATCAGCATCCTGGAGGACCACGTTCAGATTCAGCGAGTTGCTGCTGAACGACTCTCTGACTATGCTCATGCTCTCTGGCAGTTGTGCCGCTCGCATGGCCCAAGGTCATGTTGCCCTGATGATCCATGCAGGGACCTGGCTGAGGCTGCCGCAGCTCCTTTCTCTCCTGTGCACTTAGGTTTCCACCGCTTGGAAACCAGGGTGCCAGCAGTGTGGATGCATTCAGGTGTCATTGAGAGATGGTGACAGGTTTGGCCAAGGCAAGCAGGAGACCTAGAGCTGGGAAGTGCTCCTGGTTTAGATACAAAACCCAGTATCATGAGTCACTTTTTTTTTTCCTGCCACGTGTGTCTATTTGTGGAAGCTCCAGCCCAAGCAGAAACCACTGAAAGCAATGAAAATGCACCATGAAATCTGCAGAAGCAGCAAGACCTTTGAAAGCATTTGCCATTTTTACTTTAGGTGTGAGAGCACTGAGGACAAGGAGAGAAGGACAAAGCCAATACAATCCATGAGGGTGCTGTTGAGCCACAGGCACATTTTAGAAGCTGCCCAGCTTTAGTCAATGCAGCCACAAAGAAGAGCACGTTCTATGGACTGGATGTTAGTGCCTTTCTGCTAGTGCTGTAGGAGAACTAAATCTTGCAAGAGTCGGGGGGAAGAACTACACTAGTCCCTGGGTCCAGGAGCAAGCTACAGCTCCTTTCCCGTAACCCTCGCTGGCTGGCTGTGACCCCCAAGGGGCCTCTACCACATCAGCAGAGACTGACATGCTGTGGGAGGCTCCAGGGAGAGGGGTATCAGTGCTGGCTGAGGCCTCCTCATAGCAGCCTCCTGGTTCGTGTTTGGGGATGTGCAACAGGCTTCATGCATTAACTCACACGAATAACTCACTCTCTCCATGCCTCAGGTGCCCTGTTCATAAATACAAATAATGTTTCTTTCCAGCCAGGATTCATTAATATCAGTAAAGCACTTAAGAGTTCAGATGGAAGTGTTTTGTCTATAAATATAAATACAGGCCAATAATATTGCACACTGAGCTACCACTCCTTTCAGAAATGTAACTGAAATGCATTTAGTGAAGCAGAAAGGTTTCTGGGGGATCTATATGCTTCTAGAAATTTCAAAAGGGCTCAGAGAGCAAAGGCTATGAGCTGGTCTTGCTCCATTAATTTTGGTCTCACTTTAATTGGGCAAGTTATCAGATATAATTTTTCCAAGAGAGCACTGGACATGTAACCCAAAATTTTCCTTTCTGAATGTTAACAATAATAGTCCCTTTTGCCAGAAGCCCTTTAAAAATGCACACTGAAGAAAACAGCACCAGTAAATTAAAAAGGGCTGTTAGACACATCATAACATTAATTAGCATTTTATAGCTCTTCATATGTTCAAACCAACTTGCATGAATTACACAATTAATCCCAGCTGCTCAGGATTCTCCTGCTCCATTGCACTGGCCGGCTCCATGCCCGCCTGCACAGCCCAGGACCCTGTGCCAGGAGGAAGATGGATGGGACAACCTTGCATATGCTGGCCAGCTGCCTCGAGCCCACCTGGCCACCAGCCAGAGGTAGAGCCTGTGGTATTCAGTCAAGCCAAAGACCACCTTTTCTAGGAAGCTTTTCCATGCATGGCCACTTACCAGAAGCTGTCCCTCTCTGGGCTGTAAAGCAGCGCAGTGGCCTTGTGTGCTGGGCAAAGCTAGAGAGCAGCTTGCAAGAATGGCTAAATACCCTCATGGGGTCCACCAGTCCCTGGACCAGGGAGGAAGCCACAGTGTGGCATTGCAAGTACACAAGACATGGCTCCAGAGGAAAGGCAAACCCTTGTCCGAGCCTCAGATTCAGCAAGTAGGGCAGGATGGGGTTGTCCCCCCACCAGTAGGGCAGGATGGGTTGTCCCCCCACTGGTACCCTATCCCCAGTTTGTGAGTGAGGATTCTCCCGAGAGCCAAAAAGCAAGGTGCCCCTGCATGCTGAAAGCACAGTAGTGGGGGAGCCCCTGGTTCCCTCCAAGCCGCTCAGGGCATCGCTGCGGGATAGGAGACCCCTGAACCTGCAGCGAAGCACGATTAAAAATTCGGACCCTCCAAGACCACACACAGTCTCCCCAAACCTTTGCCACTCTTACCTGCCCCTAAACATAAAGTTTCTTTTCCTAATGCAAAACACAATTACAAATAGGCTAAGCCAAACAAAGCTCAAGTCTCCCCTCCTCTCCTCTGGGGAGAGGGTAAGAGCGAGGGTTTCTCCCTTTCCTCAATAAACAGATGCGTTTGGGCAGCTAAATGGGTTCATACACATGTCTGAAACACAAGGACCATCTACCTGGGAAAAGTAAAGCAAAAGCTTTTAGCCTAAACCTCGGCAAAAGAGATTTGTCCTGTCAATAAAAACTTTGATGAATGTGTCCCGCTATCTTTCCTCAGTCCCTCATTTCACTGCCAACTGGGTCTCATTTTGAAGCATTAATAAAATCTCAGTACAAGTTACTGATCTCTGGTTGGCTCTCTGCATTGAATACACACATAGAGCTACAGATAATTCTTTTTTTAAAAATAAAAATTATTTAAATAACTGAAATGATAGCCCATCAAGATCAAGGGCCAAATTGCCTTTTTTAACAGGATCAGGCTTTCATGACATGATATGTATTAATCCATGATAAACTCACATGTTTTAATGATGGAGATTAGCTAAAGTAGGAACAGCTTATCTCAGATCTCTAAAGATTCCTTAAATATGGGTCCCCACATCCCTATTTTGTGGGTTCTCACGTTAGATCACTGTGATACTTCACCTACCTCTGCTTTAATCTTATGGCAGTCAGTATTAGTGCAGAACTGTGGGGTTTTGGGGTGGGGACTTGTCAGTGTTTGGGCTCTTTAATCAAATCTAAATAAACTTCAACTGTAGTGCAATCTAGGAATGTCTAGCAAAGGCATTTAAATACCCTCATTGATAAACTACTCAAGCTGCGCCAAACGCAGACCTTCAGATTAAACCCTGAAAGGTCCTGGAGCAGTTTCAGTTGTGACTCCAGCTCCGTGATCTGGGCTACAGAGCAGATCCCAAATTCAAAGGTACATTTTCCGTGTACCAGCGTACACCCCTTGCTAACAGCACCCCAAATGCCCTGCGCACAGGAATTCAGAAGTGAGCCCAAAGCCTCGTGTAGGTTCAGTGACATACTGCCAAAATCACAGAAGGATCAAATTATGTCCCTCGGTCCATCTCCAGAAGTAATGGCATTAGGTGAATTGCACAAACCTCTCTTGAACAGCTAGACTGAAGAAGATAAATGAGCACACAACTGAAGTATTTGAACTGTTTTTTACGCTTTTATTTATTAAAAAAAATCCGTGCTTATGCAACTAGTTTAACATCCCTACTGTATCCTTTTTCCCAAACCAGCAGGACAGAATTTGATACAAAATTTAAAAAGAGAAGTCCCATTTTCTCTTGCTTATGGCAGAGCTACATTTTTGCACTCTTGTTCTGACTCACTCTTTGCGTTTTCATTTCCTGACAGTGACTTTTTCTGAATGTACAAACAGGTAGGCTGGTTGTTTAGAAAAGCAAAATTAAATACTCAGTTTTTGTCTTTCTCTCTCTTTTCCCCATTCTGTCTTCTCAATAAATCAACCAAAACCCCTGAGCTCAAGGCTCTGATCCTGCCTGCAGTACCACCCAAGAAACTGCTGGCAGTGCACAGAGTTGAACACCTACATAAATCTCTCCGAGGCTGGGGACTGAGACCTCTCTGGCTCCTAGTCTTCTATGGTTCAGCATGGCATCAACAGTAGGAGACGGGGCGAGTGACAAATGGAGGCTGACAGGAGCACCACTCAGTCACTCTGCTGGGGGCTGTGCACTGGTTTCAGCAGGGGGCCCTAGGAGAGCTGTTTCTGCCAGTGAGGAGTCTCCCTGCTGAACCACACTCGGTTCTTAACAGGGCCTCACATGTAACACTAGAAAGTGCCTGTCAGCCCTCGCCTCGCTCAAAGCATTTCGTGCCTCACGCTTTCCTTCAGGACATTTCTTACTCCTCGTCGCTGTTGGGAGGTTCAGCCCCATCAGGTCAAGAGGCTGTTTACCAGACACCATGGGGCAGTCTAGAGGAAAGTAATGAAAAATGGATTTTTGTAGCTCAAAAGCAGGTCTGTCCAACTAAAGCCTAACAGTAGATTTACCTACTAGACAGTGAAAGAGCTCTTAGTTGCAAATGTATATGCAATATGACACTATGCTCACCTGTGTTTTTCCTCCAATACACTCTTCTCAGTTGCCACAGATCTTTGCAAAGCAGAAAGGAGGCAGGGGTCAGACCTGCGGGTAACATCCTGGTGTAATGGGTCCACATCTGGTCAACGGGACTTATCTACCCATTTACAGCAGGTCTAAACCAACACATGGAAACTCAGCCTGCCTCTGGCTGCACTTCATATGATCTATAGATATATATTATATGTGGTTAATCCCTGATCATGCTTACAAGAGCTTCATATTCATTATTCAGTGAAATATAAAATATTTTTTTATCTATTAAATCTTCACTATCTGCAATTATTCCCCAGGGCACAATAGATAGTGAGTCAGCAGGCACAGATTTAATCATCAGTTTTTACTGTAAGATGATGATGTTTATTGGTATCACTATCAGACAGACACAGAAATGAATCAGACGTTAATCTGAGGTTAGGCTCCAGGAGGCGCCTAGCAGTCTGACCAAAGGGACTGATGTTCATCAGATAATAAAAGAGGAGACCTCCCTCCCTCCGGAGGCCTGCAAAGAGCTCACAGAAGTACCGCCTTGCTTTGCAAATTCCTCCTCGCACCATTTCCAACCCATTCGACATGTGGCTTCCCCTTAATGCAGAGCTTTCAGTTGGTTCTAGCAAACTGTTTAACCTAACATCCTATTTTGATCACATAGGAACTTTATGGTTGGGTTTGGTTTATTTTTCCCCAGCATGTCCTAAAGGGTGATGCCAGAGAAGTTGAAAACGGAAGTGAAGTGGTCACAAAGTTGCTGTAGCATCACTGCTGTGAGCAGAAAGTCTGTCACTGATTCCCATCGCACCAACGTCTGCTTTAAGTGAATCCACAGCAAGGCAAAGCGCTGCTCTCCAGTTCAAATGGTACAACATAAAGGAAAGGAACCTTCATTGGGGAAGGAGAGGATGATGAAATAACAGCAGCTTTCTATGTTTCTCAGTCTGACGTCACTTTCTAGTGTTGAGAGCAATGACGTGACAGCCTATATACTAATTAAAAAAAAATGCTGTCAGCTGCCACTCACTGAAATATATTAATGTTTAACATTAGAACTTGCAACAGGACTAGTGAGCTGGTACAAACGATCATTCAGATGGGCAGTTTTCATAGCTATTTCAGTGGTACACTTTTTTCCTAGTTTCAGTGGAACATGAGTTAAAAAAAAAAAAAAGTACTATTTTCTAGATAATCACTGCTGCTGCATCCTACAGCAACACCATGCATTTTATTTTTATTATCACCATTTGTGGATCAGCTAGGGCATTTTGAAGCCATACCATGTTGCAGCACCATCATCCAGGCTCTCCAGGTCTGCTCCCACCTCAGCAGTGGCATGGCCTGGCCCCATGCCCAGCCTGCCACACCAACAGGGTGATCTTGCTCTGGCCCTGCCTTGGGTAGACCTGGGCAAGTCTCTGGGTAGAGCACTGCAGGGCACCGCATAAGTAGGCTTTGCACAGGAGCGTAGTCCCATGAACCCAAAGAACTGGCTGTCTCAAGAGGTAGGAAGCAGAGAAAAGAGACAGATAAAGCACTGCATTGGCCAACATCAAAGAGCAGTTAAGCAGCGAACCTGGGACCAGAACAGAAAGTTGCTGGATTACGTTGGTTCATGCAGTCCCTTAAGCCATGTTTTCTCTGTTAAGGTCAAAGTCAGAAAGAGTTTGCCGCAACATGAAGATCCCCTCTCTGAGGTCCTGCTCTTACCACCACCCCCAGCTTGACACCTGGACACAGAACCCTCAACAAGCTGATGTTGGTATATGTTCAAAATGATGTAAAAGAGTTGCTTTAAACTACTAGGAAGAGAGATTTAATACCACTGGAGACTGGCAGAGTTAATGAGGTGGGGGAGCAATGACCCTTTTTTCCAATTAAAAAAAGAAAAAGAAGGAGATACACCAACCCTTTGAATTTCAACATGCAAGAGCAGATCGTTTCCCAGAGAGCCACGCTCAATCTCTGTGCCTAGCCAAAGGGAATTTGTGGTTTCATTTTGGGCCCTTTTGGACTGTTTTTCATGTCAAAATTACATATTTGCTATAATTTGTCTCTCTTCCAAGATTTACTGAAACAAAGGAAACATTTGAATGAGATTTGAGACAACTTCTTTCTCACCCGTCAGGAAGGTAATCCCCAACCGTCAGATAAATGCAGGCATGTGGTTTCCAGTATTCTCACTCCATATGTCTTCACAAACACCAAATAGATCTAACGTAAGAGGGCGGGTTTTTTCCCCATAGATCAAAAGGTTGCAGTGATGGACCTTGCCCAGGATGATCCAGACTTTCATCCATATAATGCCTTCATTTGCACTCCCTATAGAAATACAGACTCCCTGGCACAGAAATCAGGAGACAGGTTGAAGGCACCAACCCATTCCAGCACTTTCCATCTCAGCCATATCAGCTGTAAACTGGAACAAAAGCACAATGCCCAGTTTAGGAATTGAGCTTCCCAGGTGAACAACTGCAACATTTTGACCGCTGTAACTCTGAAATGAGGAAGACATTTCATGGTGGTGTTTTGTCCTGACTCTCATCCCTAAAGAAAAATGGTGTTTGATGCTTTGTGTCAGCTCTCTTCCTCCAATATTTTGGAGTAAACACTATAGCTCTTAAATCTGCTGCTTCCGTGTTACCCTGCTTGTGGGTTTGAAATTTGCCTTCATATTCTCTTGTTCATACTGGGTTTGGGGAAACATCAACGAAAGCAGAGGGAGCAGCTTCTGCAAAAGAGCAGAAAGGAAAGGTGGGCAAGAGAAAGCCAGGTGTGCACCGCACCTCACCACCAGGCACAATTAAAGGAAAATTTAATTTGTGTATATGCACTCACATGAGGAATTTTTCCCAGTAGAGCTGTTTCAGTCACAAACCACTCCTCATGGCACTCAGACCCCTGTTTGTACAGTAGGTCCAGCCCTTGCCTTACCCCAGAGACAACGGTTTCCTCTGCTATAAAATGCAATATAGGGTGAAAACTTGAGGCACCAAGCTCAAGCAGCCTTGACACAACCAAAGCCTCCTTATTTCCTATATGAGCCATGAACAGGTCAGGCAGGGGAACGGCAACGGGACTGACACTTGCCAGGTTGGCTCCACCACGTATTGGCCGGGAGTGCATCTCTCAATGCTTTTGCTTTTCTTGCTACATGGCTGAATAGCTTCCCAGGGCAGGGAGACGGGGGAAAAAAAAGAAAAAAAAAAAAAGAAAAAAGTGCTTTACATGGGATTTTCCCATTAGAGAAGGATGTGGATGTGCAAGTAATTCTTTCCAAGAAAGCAAACGTTGAGCTAGGCAAGATTTTCTTCGAAATCCCATTGACACACTGATGCAACATTTAGCAGGTAACATAGAAAAGTCTGTATGACACACTGTGGTGTTTCTTTCTGCCATAAATGGACAGAAGTTATACATAATGCAAAGCCATAAATGCTGACAGACTTTTGCAAGAATGTTTACATTTATTTTTCATAGCCTCGAGAAATTGATCTGTAAAGACATCCCATAAGAGACTGCATTTGGCCCTGAAATATTGTCCTGAGAGGCTGCGTTTCTCTCTTCCACCTGACACATTTTTCAGAGGGTATCAGCATATGGATTTGCACCTCAGCTGTGTCATGAGCAAAGAATTGCTATTGTTTTAATATGCTACGCTGGGACATTTAAACATTGATATTGTCAGGTACTACTTTACAATTCCCATTAGATTTGTTGTAAAGCACACATTTATGAAATAAAATATTGCTGTATTCACCCATAAAACTCTATGTTATAACAGTACCGAGCATCTGGTTTTAATCAGAAGTCCGGAAATTCACAGTTCAAGCTGGAACTCCATCCTTTCCTAAAGTCATTGTGTTTAACTTCTGCAACTCAGATGTGAACAGGTTCTATGAAAACCTCATTGCCCTATGAAAGCTAAGCACAACAGGCATACAGGTTTGGAGTTAGGTGACATATCAGGGGCAATTCCACTTTTTGAGGCTTCCTGATGGAGCAACTTGAACAGCGATAGTAAAACAGGTCAAAGAGACAACACAGAACATCATTGCTAATAGTTTACACAATTGTGTTAATGTTGCGAAGCAGGCACAGTTGAACTCAACTTTCAAATCCAAGCTCTATCTGAAAACGGTTTAATACTTTCTAACATTCTGTTTAAATGAATTTAATGCTTCCTTTCTCTAAAACCACAATAGGGATTTTGCTGGTAAAATACCAGTAGGATTGAGCGCCAAAATAATTTTTTAGTATAAATCTATTCTAAATCGTTTTGTTCATAAGTGAAGCAAAAATCCGTAGGAGCAAAGAAAATAAATCTATGCAATACACATAAACAAAGTGGTTGAACTGATGTTGGACAGACAGTTTTGAATGCAACATTTAATAATGTTCAGTTGATCAGCTTTGCCAGTAAATGGATTTTCATTTGTGGGGTTTTGTGAGTGTTCTACTATATATATCTAGCATTCGCTTATTCATTTCAATCTTTTTTTTTTTTTTTTTTTGAGGCTTTTCTCTGTTCCTACAGCTGAGGCATGCCCTCATCTAGAAGTTTGATTAAAAATTAGACCCCAAAACCCTCCCCAAGAAAATAAATGGAGTTTCAAAATATAGGAAGAAAAGTTTAACGAATGCAAACACTCTTAAAATCTAAAACCAATTTGAGAGTTCTACAAAACCAGGGGCTCTAGTGGCATTCCCCAGATACTTAAAGGGAACCTCGACAGGTTCCTTTCAGCTATGATCCTGTATGTTCACATGACTCTTCTCCGAAGCTTAACCAAACCCTTGTGATCTGCAAAGTTCTGCAAGAAAAAACATTTCAGGAAGTCCTGAAGAAAACAATAAAAAAGCTAGAAGTCTCATACCCTGCAGGACTGAAGCTGTGACTAGAAATCTGGCATACTTTTACCCAGCCCCTCAGGTTTCACAACACCGATTATGTATGTTCAGCAAGAGGGAGATGTTACCACAAACTTACTATCACTTCTCTGTCCAGCAGCTAAGAAGACAAATCATACACTCACAATTATATTTACCTTTTAGAGTTTTAAAGAAAAATGTATCCTACAGCTCAGAGTACCAGTAGGTGGATGCCACTTTCATCTAACATCTGAAATATTGAAGCTATTCCCTGCTGTGTCCCTTTCACCTGATAGGACGGAAAATGTTGAAGTAAGTTACACATTTCTGGGAATATCTAAAGTTCCTATTTGAGAGAGTGTCAATTGATATTGCTTCTCAGCCATGCTGGTGAAGAAGACAAATGGTCTTCCTACATAACTTTGTGTGTTTCAATGGGGCTAGGTGGTCACTCAGTAAGATAGACAGTATATGTTAAGTAGATACAGTTCGGATAGGTAACCTACAAAAGGGTATGGATATTTGATCTACATTCTCTATTAGCTTTCATGCAACTGTAGGCACATGTGTAAAGTACAACCCAGTGTGAAGAAAGGTTGTAGAGTGGCTCTATCACTGCCCTGCTCAGAGCTACTGAACCCACAGAGGTAGCACAGACCGCATTCACCCATAGGCTGAGGCAATAATGAGACTCTGTACCCTTGGAAAGAGCTTAGTTCCTCTGAACAACACATTCAGCTTTGTGATATTTCTCAGAGATATCCATTGTCCGTTAGTACAATAACATAATCTGTTCTATTAAATCGTTAAAACAATTCACTCTGTGCTAATGTAAAGACAGAAACGCGCAAACATGCATACAAAAGAACCACAAAACATTGCACCAGAAATGGTAGTTTCACACATGGAAATAATCGAAGGAGAGGTCTGTAAAGAAGAGCTTACCTGAATTTATGTCATATGAGAGATGATCTAGATTTGTCTTCAGGAAGGTCTGTTCTGATGAACCATTGCCTTTAACCACTGTTTCTCCATTCCCTGTCCCCCTTCTAGACCATTTGCAGAATGAATAAACTCCCTATTTCATTCTTATTTTTATGATGAGGAGGTTTGAAACCTGCCAGCCATTGTCATTTAAGATGTTTCCTGTCCTTCTAGGCATTTGTTTGGCTTTCCTGTTTTTGAGGAAGCAGACTGTGGATGCTTGTTATCTATGCATAGCATGCAGGATAAATGCAAATGCTCAGTAGTGTACTAAGTATGACCCTTTGATTTTGCAGATGGGAAGCAGAGGGATACTACCTGGGTTACAAAGCCATCTAAACATAAGGCTGAATGACCTGTAATAGAACAATGGATGGTGAAAAAAAGTATCAAAAACCAAACCAGAAGAAAAAATACACATTAAACTGGAAAAAGGTGAAACGTGAAATCTATCCCTTTTCTATAAACACATGTGGAAAGAATAACACCTAGCCTTTTTATTCTTGGCTTCTTTTTACCCTCCCCTTTACATTCCAAGAGAAGATCTGCCAACTTTTGGCCGTATCCGTTTCTCTTCTGTTGTTTGCCAGTATTAGTGCAGTGTAGCACACATTCTTTCCTAAGACTTCAAAACGTGTCATTTGTTAGGTCTAACTGTTTAAAGAACCCAGCCACCCTTCCCTCCTTTGCTCATAGCAAGCTGGGTGGTATAGAGCACATTCGCATATCCCAGCTTACACACTATGGGTTTGGTTGAAATCTTTAACCGAAGAGACTCTTGAACCAGATTTCACACTGCATGCCTTGTGTTATTGTAAATCAGTACTTCTGTTCTGTAAAGCATTTCTAAAATCTTAGATCTGGATCTGCTTATCATTACGCATATAAACAGAGGGTGAATTCACCTCTACGCAAAAGGTTAGCACAGTTTAACTGGTTTAGGATTTAAGTTGGACTCTATGGTGAACAGGGTCTAGTCAAAGGGCTGCGTTTTACCAAGAAAAATTAGCTAACTTCACTCAAAAATAAAATATTGAATGAGTTAGGGTGTACAGTACCCACTCTTTGGATATAATAATGTGAGAATGGGGTTAGATTCAGATCTGGTGTAAAATGAGTCAACACAAGTGTGCTAAAAGTGCGCTCACTTCAAACAGGTCTTAATCTGTCTATGGAGCAGCAAGAAACACAAATCTCAATCATCTTGATTCCAAGTCTGATGATTTTAATGTTAGCTTTGTTTATAATAGCCCTTCTGTGGGAATTCCTTTCAAAGATCAAAAAACACACCACACTGAGAGCTATTACAATATAGGTAAGAATTCTTGTGTCCTTCTCTCACTCTCTTTTCATCTCTTTTTTTCTTGAAGCAGGGAGGAAGCTTGCAAGAACCTGCTGAGTTATTTGCCTGATGCCACCCCATGAGTAGTGGAGTGAGGAAGAGAACCAAGTCCACCTGATTGCTCACTATCACTCTATAATGTAGCAGCATGCTCAGCCACAAAGGTCTGAATTTGCATTTTGAGGGAATGTTATATGGGATGCAGAAGAAGAGTAGGGAACCACTGGCTGGCTGAAGACTTCAGGTTTGGTTTATTATTACATCCAGCCACAAGGTACATCAGATCCAGATCCAACTGCCTCAGCATTTGGTAGTGTTCAGCTCTGGGGTCATGGTTAACTCACTATTATGAAAATGGGCTCATAGTGTGTTTTGATGTACTCACTTCCTACAATTGGTATATATTATTAGGTATGAGAAAGGAGAAAAGAACTGTTATGATTACAACATAAAATAAGCAGTATGGGGCCTTGTTATATAGCTCAGTGTCCTGGAGGTGGTGTTTGGCACATTTCTGGGTTTAGGCAAACAAAATTGTCTTAGAAGTCAAAAATCATTGTATAGTGATTAAGGATACTGACAAAGCCAAAAAATGGACCGTTAATACCAGTTCTAGGCTCTCATTTTTACAGAGAAGACTGTTACTTAAAACTAACTGCTGCTGACCATCGGAGAAAAGAGGAAAGATACTATAATCTTATGCAATCCCAGTTTTGGTCTGTTCCCTTGACCTGGATTAACCTTTTTCCTTTTATCTGTATTCTAATTCCAAACACCTCACTTGAATGCGACTATATCTAGGTCTCTGCTAAAACCTTTAATGAGCAACACTAAGGTCAGCGGAAATAAGTTTGAACTTTATTATTATTTCATACAAATACTGTAGGGATCCTTGAATCTCCCATAATTATTAGTGATTTTGGTCTCCAGTGAGATGTTCAGCGTCTGGCTGTATTCAGTGTATTGATTTCTTTTTTAAATGGTTACCTTTCAAGAGCCATTTAAAACACATGTTTCTTCTTCTTAACTCTTACTATTTACAGGCACACACATTGCACAAAGACTGCACAGAACTCGGTTCAACTTTCTTTTGCAAAAAAGAAGTAAACAGCAAAATGGCCATCTTAGTTTAAATATTTCTATTTCTTTCTTAAGTGAAAAAAGGATAAATTTATGTATAGCACACTTTCACTACTCTTACATAATGACTAACTACTATTAATAGACTAATGAAATATCAACTGTGCATTCTCTCCATTTATTAGAGCACACTCAAATGTATTATTTTGTGCAATCAATATTAACAAAGATCATGTCCATTAAAATGTGCACACTGTTCTGTAGGCTGAATACAACACATAAAACTTGTTGGATTTAATCAATAAAACGCCGAGAGCTGCACAAAAATTGCTGGGTCATGAAACTACGAAGCTATTAAACTGTTGTGTTGGTTTTTTTTTTTTTTAATAAATCTCTTTTTTATATGGGCATGAGTAGCTAATTCTTTTATAAATTATTAAGTATTCTTTTCATTGTTTGCATCATATTAATACCTAGGGGATTTACTAATGGACCAGGACTCCAGCTACTCTGTTTTCAGTAGCTGCTCACATGAAAGTGAGAAATTCCCTTACATGGTATCTTTGACTTACATTTAAAACCATTCCAAATTGGTTTGGATAAAGGCCATGTGGGTAAGGCCAATATTGCTACATGGACTGAAAACTGGCTGGCAGACAGGATCCCATAATCTGTAATGAGCAAACGGTGAGGATCAGACCGATGGGGTCAGATTAGGGGTAACATGGACAAGACTGTCTGTGAACTGAAGCTCCTGGAAGGCATGTGGTATAAAGTTGGATGCTTGGAAAGGTAACAGTGTCATGCAGCGGTGGGTACGAGCAAAAACAAGGGTCTAGTACTCAGATGTTTTTAAAATTAATCTTGGAGACATATCCTAACTTCTGACCTGGAAAAAAGGCAGCTGCCAGACTTGATCTATGAAGTGTAGAAATTCCTTCTAGGCTTTGGTTTAGCTTCCCTTTGTATCTAATAGAATGAAAGAGTCAGAACTATTCCCTCCAAAAAGAAAGTAGGCAGGGAGAAGACATTGTGGTTGTAACACCTAGGCTTGAGGAGGAAGACGTGATAGTGGCCAGGGTCCCAATACAAAAGGGCTTCTGCATCTTTATAGATGATTATTGCAGCCATTGCCTCAAAAGACAGGTTCCAAAGCCTTGAAATTGCAGGATATTGAGGGCCCCTATCCTGGTTAGAAGGGACTAAGGCTTTTCACTGGTCTGATCTAGTCCACCTCAGTGCTGAGGAGTGCCTGAAAGTTAATCCCATGATGAATGGTCTTCACAAAGTTGGCTGTTCCTGGTCCACATCAAAACTGGCATTAAACAGCAGTCTCAATAAAAGATCAGAGGAACGTGAGCCAACTTAGGCTATCACCCTTGCAGATTGTGTTTGGGGTGCATTCCTGGGGCTCTGGGGGAGGCTTCTAATGCCACTAACATCTATCCTTTTCACATGCACAGAGATAAAGATGGCAAGTTATCAGAGAGCAAAGCAATAACACCAAGTGTGTCCTGAAGACTAACTGAACAGCATAGGCATCGCCCTGAAATAACAAGAGATAAAATTACTCCCAATAAGACAAAAACACAATATATGTTAACAAGGCAGAGGCTTCCCCTAATCCAATTCTGAATAATTTTTTACTTTTTTCCTAGAGTTTTTTTTAGAAATATTTTCATCCTGAAAGAGATTACCAAAATGAAAATTTTTGCGTGAACAGATAAACTCCCGCAAAGCTGCAAGTGACTGCAAAAGGGACTTAAAATGAGATATGTCATGCATTCCTATGACTAGGAACCGTTGCATTGCCTGTGTTCATTATGAATGAGCATGAATCATTCCGCACTTGTTTACGATGAAAATATGGCTTTAGAGAATTGAAATGTCAATTTCAGTAAAGTCAGGATTTACTAAACTGAACAAACTCATTTTCTGCCTTGGTCTTTGGAATTGCCCAATAGTTTTCTCACTTTGGACTGGTCAAGCTTTTCCACCCTATGTTTCTGAATTCCTCTTTTACAGCTTAATATAACACATAGAATCATAGAATCATTAAGGTTGGAAA
>WAAD01024166.1:8486-23161 GCA_013389945.1 Fregata magnificens | reverse complement strand
TCCAACCTTAATGATTCTATGATTCTATGATTCTATGACTGTTCCTCCTGTATGAGTATCTACCTCAGGTGCTAGATGTCCTTAGGTCGTCACCTCTGCATCAAACATGCTTGAGATGTGCTCCAGTTTCCACAGGAGGAGCCCTCTTTCTGTGTGTTCTGCTGCTATGTTGGATCTCAACACCTTCACCTTTCTTGCATATTGCGTCTTCTCCGTAGTTTGCTAATTATAAGGTGACTTTGGAGGTAATCAAAGCTAGAATTTTTGGATAGAATCTGAATTCTGAGGGTGATTTCTGAAGCATATTTCTATCTAAACAAGGAATCCCCTAATCCTGTGTGTAGATAGATACTGCTACAGTTCTGAAGACAGTACTAAGTGTTCAAGCACTACAGTGATGGACAAAGTATTAAAACCTATTCAGACTGGATAGCTATATATTTTTCTCAATTATGAAAAAAGAGTTTAGAAGACAGAGAACTATAAAGGCTGAACTTGGTAGCATCAAGCATAGGCTTACTTCAGGAAGGACTAGGCTGTTGTAATCTTTAGGGTACTGCTTGGGCTGTAGTGCTCAAAGGAGATGCTTGTGATTTCAATGATAGGTTCAAGCATTCTTCAGTGCTCTTGAACAGCGTTAGCAGTCACAAAGTTTAGTTTCAGTGACAGTGGCTGAAACATCTCTTACGGATCTAGTGCATCTTTTGGGGAGGCTATTTCCGCAGACACCAGTTACTTGCCTTGCTGTGTTTCACAACTCAATAAGAATTGACCAAAACAATCAACAAGGACAATGAATCTGTTTCTGAGTGCTTCTCACTCTTACTGCTAGTATTCATGATCACCTCAGAGCAGGAGCCCCTGGAGCTGCAGGTCTCCATTCACAGAGACTCCAACAGCCATTGCAGGAAGCTCAACACCAGGACCTATTGCACATTCCCTGCAAAGCTGTTCTGCAACCCCACAGGTGTCAGTGGAGCTGCCTGGGCAGTGGTGATCAGCTGCCTTCACAAGGCAATGGAGACTAGCCCCTGCACTGGAAGCCTGATCCTTCCATCTTACTGTGCATGCACAGAAACCGTATTCCATGCCTTTCAATTATCTGAGATCATCCTGTTTCTAGAGAGGATCCAGTTTGTTAGCGTGTGTCTATATGTGTATATATATATATATATATATAGCTTGATCTGCTTGCTCCATGGTGGTGCAAATTCTGCTGTTTTTCAGCAGTGAAGTTGGTGTGGGCCTGTTGCAGTGCTACTTTTTTTTTTTTTGTCCAAAGTGTGCCTTCCTCAAAGTCAGTAGAGTTATCTGGAAGTAACAGCAGAAGAACATAATTGTGGATTGGAAAAGTACAGGAACGTCTCTTCTGCCCATTAAATTCCCAATTAAACACATCATTGGTCCAAATAATTTGCAAAGGCCAGTGCAAGGTCATGTAGTTTACGTTACTTAGGCGGAATAGTTTATAGTTGGTATATCTGCTCTGCTGAGCAGATGATATGCAAACACGAAATGTATACATACATTTTTAAGGGGCCAGAGCAAGATCTGCAGGAAAGCTTTAGGCTGCAGGAACTGTTTAAGGTTTGTCACATAATACATATTTAGAGACTTAAAGGTTGAAAGACTGTAACAGATCTATTGAGCTATTGTGTTAACTTTTCTTTTCTTTCAAACTCCATATATACTGCTATGGATATTCATAGCTCTGTATTCACTTTCAATATATCATGGCATATATGCTCACAGTTTTATGCTAAAAATCACTATGAAATCTGTTAAGCAGAATTAATAAACACATGAAGTATCCACTTTCTATATTAGCTATCATGTTTAAAGGGTGTAGCTCACTGAGTTCAGTGAGAATTTGCTCAGAGAAAACCAAATTAGAGACTGAGTGAAGCCAAATGAAATTACATCATACATTTGTTTAAAATTGGGCCTCCTGCATCTTGGCCATTAACACCTGTCTCTCTGATTCAAAAGTAGCTTCATCTACATTACAAAGTATTTCAGCTAAAAGGGATAATCTGTGTCGAGTTACAGAAGCTTAGAAGTAATAATACAACATAAAACTCCAGGGTGTTTGTACTGGTGCTTTGTCCAAGAGACACTAGAAGGGATGAATTTACTAGTGGTAAATTCATGGGGTTTTGTGCAATGTTTTAAAATGCTGCAGCTTCGTGTTGCAGCCTTTTGCTTGTCACTGTGCCCCTTACTGAACGTGAAAGAAGGACCCACAAGTGCATTGCTAAACAGCCTGAAGCATCGTCCTTGGTTGCAACACAAACCCCTGCAGAGCAGCCATAACCTCTAGGGTGAGGTCAAGGCCCCACCTCTTGAACACCAACAGGTCTGGCAGGGCAGCCCACGCATTGCTGCTCACAACCTACTTTCTGAGCCCCGGCGGCCCAATACCAGCTGACAAAGCTGTTTGGAAGTCCTCCTTCCTTCACTGTGCAGGCCTGCCTCATGAACGGCACATTACAACCCTAAAGGTTTATGACATTTGCATTTACTCTAATGCTATTATGGCTATTGACTTGCACACATTAAGAGTATGTTGCACTGGGAGCAAAATTTTTCTGTTTTTTTTTTCCTTTGTGCTTCACAGAGAATATTTTTTACTGTGCTTTAATTAATTGGCTCTTGGATTGGATTTAGAAGGTAAATGACGTGTTTGCCTAGCTGCAAGCGAGAGTGCTTTAGTCTTTAACTCCAGCTTCACAGAATGAAGTAGTAGCTGTCATAACCAATCCACAGCATTTAATTTTCTAAACTCAGTTTTGAGAAAAAAAAATACCTCTACTCCTACCTTGGGAAAAGAAATAAGACCAATCCAAACTTGAGATAGTTGAAATTATGGTCTATTCAGATTAGGTGGGCGAACGAAAGGCTGCTCTACTGGCATGCCCTTGTTCCACCTCCTCTTATCATTAGTAATTCTATTCCATTCTTATCTGATTATGCAGGGACACATTAACTCACTGGCAAATGAATAAGCTATGGAAAAAACTCCCTCAAATGCAAATTAAACAGGAGTTGCTGATACTGAACACAAGGAAGCTTCTTGTACTCCTACCCGTCTGCTGACAAGGAGCTGCCAGCCAGCCTGACAAAATCTACCCTTCCTACAAAATTAAAAGCCCTAATCTAGCAAATATTGCAGAAATTACGCCTTTCTCATCTGCTTGGATGAAATCTGATATTCAGTAAACCCTTAACATTCAAACTTATTACTTATCTGACATTATATTTTTGAAATGCCACATTTCAACCTTTAAAATAAAGCAAAGAGCAAATGCAGATTGCATGTATGTGTCAAGCCCAGTTGTTGAACCCATAGACACACTTGAGCCCAATCCTCAGGGGTGCATGATTTTTCCAGAGGCTGATCACCTCTCCCAGGTCGGTTCAATGACAGCAGTAAAACTCCAGCACCTTGCAGGTTTGGACAGATAGCAAAAGAACCAACATTTTAATCTATTTTTCAGGGTTTCCCCTCTGGTCATCTTTCTAAGGTTCACTAACACCCCTTCCCTCTGAGCTTTAAGAGTGAAAAGTGTCATCTGTGTGAGAACAACGCCAATCAAAGCAAACAAAAAAAATCCTAAATAAGGATTAAAGATAACTCCAAACAGACCACACACCAAAATGCACACACACACTGGAAAACTACTTGTATCTTTTCAATTTTGCTAGTATTCAGTTTTCATTTTTGGACCAAGACAAAGTCCTCATAAAGTTTGTTTTAGAGCTATACTGGGTAATTTCTAAACATCTTGCTTTATCTACCAGTGATTTCATGGTGAACATACCACCATACTTTAGAAAAATGACACTTATTATTACTTTTTAATGGAGTGAAGGTCTAGGCGGACAGGAGAACGTATTATGAAGTATGCATTTCTGTGCTCTTTGAATACCTACCAGGCCTGATTCACAGGCAAAACAAGGATCTGTGCCTCAAGCCAATGCATCCTAAGTGCATTCAACCTTCAGGAATATTTGGTTTTGAAAGTGCATGCGGTTGTATATGTTCATAAGCTATTTGTGTTAAGTGGGTACTTGTATTGCAGAGAACTGCACCCATCGAGACTGCCAAAAAAACCTGGATACGTTGTCAGGTTCACAATCAAACCCCTTATTTTGCATCTACAATACAAAGCCCTCAGGAAGCAAGCGTGGAAGATGGCAAGCACGAAGAGACACAAAAAAAAACAGGGTACAAAGAGCAGCTCATGTTCTTTGAACTGCTTTCAGGAAAAATACACTGATTTGCTGAGGTTGTATGTGAGCAGATTGAGTGAAAACAATTATTTTCTATTTTATATATGTCATGTCACATTACTCACACTTTTTTATTTTGTTTTGTTTTTATCTGGCACAGTTTTATTTTACTTCATCCTTCAGATTAAGGCAATGAAAACTACAAACTGGCACAGTATGAACTTACAATTTATTTAATACTTTGACTTTCCAGCACTCAAATACCTCTGATCCATTTGTTTCATGGTGTTAGTTGGCTTAACCTTTTTAGATTTCTCCAAACAAAATAACTTGAGCTGCAGCAAGCTGTTTGCCAGGGATTTGAACTCTGGAAAGAATGGGGAAAAAAGCCACTTAGCTCCTGCAGTGTGTTGGAGAAAATATATTTACTCTTGTTTGTGTGTTAGATTCCTGCTCACCTGGCTTCATTCTTACTACTATGCAAATTCTGCCTGTACAATATGCTCCTTTTTCCAACAGTAGTCCTGGTAACTGCTTCTTGCAGTGTACAGGGCATGAGTAAAAATAATTTTTTAAATAGTATTCAACATGAATGCCCTTTCACTATAAGGTAAAGCGTAAATATAACAATTCCTGTCTATAATCTGTATTTGTTCCATGGAAGAACTATTGAAGATATGGTAACTGCATGAAAGGATCCGCTGTATTAGCATACTCAGGTTCTTTACACACGTTATTTTAAAACAGGACTTCTTTAACTTTGACACAACACTGTGGCTTTTCTTTTTCCAACAAAAGGAAAGAGAAAGAAACCAGCCATACCATATAGCAATTCAGCTTGGAACAAATGATAGAAGCCGTTACTTACAGAGTAGAGGACTTCAGCAGCTCTGAAAATGAGCTGAGGCTTATGGGGAATAGTCAGCTGAATGACAAAGCTGGGTGACTCTCAGATAAGATTCGAGAGATGAAATCTTACCTTTATTTTTTTTTTGCAGTGGGATAGTCTGTAGAGGAGCACTGTGTTCAAGCAGGATGTTGATATTCTGGAGAAAATGCAAAAAAGAATCAGAAGAGAAATATAAAGGCTGGAAAACAAGCCTCCCCATGAAAGATTTGGGGTGTGCAGTCAGTTTTGCTTATGACAGAGAGGTTAAATGGGAGCATTGGTCACAGTTGCAAATTCCTACAAGGAGTCAGAAATTTCATGATATGGAGCTCCATCAGAGACATAACTGCATGGAATGAATTGGTATATAAACTTAGACAAACTCAGACCATCTCAGTGCAATCTTGATGGGGGGCATTCCTTTTAACAATAAAGGTCATTAACTATTTTTACCATGTGCAAAGATTTTTTATAGATTCTCCATTGCTGGTCCAAACACCCTGCCCCAAGCAATGAGGGGAATACGTGCCCAACTCTCCACCCGAGAGTGCTGAGGGAGCTGGCGGAGGAGCTTGCCAAGCCGCTCTCCATCATTTATCAGCAGTCCTGGTCCACGGGGGAGATCCCAGATGACTGGAAGCTAGCCAATGTGACGCCCATCTACAAGAAGGGCTGGAAGGAGGATCCAGGGAACTACAGGCCAGTCAGCCTGACCTTGGTGCCTGGGAAGATCATGGAGCGGCTCATCTTGAGTGAGCTCACCGGGCAGGTGCAGGACAACCAGGGGATCAGGCCCAGCCAGCATGGCTTCATGAAAGGCAGGTCCTGCCTGACCAACCTGATCTCCTTCTGTGACCAGGTGACCCGCCTAGTAGATGAGGGCAAGGCTGTGGATGTTGTCTACCTGGACTTTAGTAAGGCCTTTGACACGGTCTCCCACGGCATTCTCCTGGAGAAGTTGGCAGCTCACGGCTTGGATGGGCGTACACTTTGCTGGGTAAGAAACTGGCTGGATGGCCGAGCCCAGAGAGTGGTGGTGAATGGAGTGAAATCTAGTTGGCGGCCGGTCACGAGCGGTGTTCCCCAGGGCTCGGTTCTGGGGCCGGTTTTGTTCAATGTTTTCATCAATGATCTGGATGAGGGGATTGAGTGCACCCTCAGCAAGTTTGCAGATGACACCAAGCTGGGTGGGAGTGTCGATCTGCTCGAGGGAAGGAAGGCCCTGCAGAGGGATCTGGATAGGCTGGATCGATGGGCCGAGGCCAACTGTATGAGGTTCAACAAGGCCAAGTGCCGGGTCCTGCACTTTGGTCACAACAACCCCATGCAACGCTACAGGCTTGGGGAAGAGTGGCTGGAGAGCTGCCCGGCAGAAAAGGACCTGGGGGTGCTGGTCGACAGCCGGCTGAACATGAGCCGGCAGTGTGCCCAGGTGGCCAAGAAAGCCAACAGCATCCTGGGTTGTATCAGGAATAGTGTGACCAGCAGGAGTAAGGAAGTGATCGTGCCCCTGTACTCGGCACTGGTGAGGCCGCACCTCGAGTACTGTGTTCAGTTTTGGGCCCCTCAGTACAAGAAGGACACTGAGGTGCTGGAGCGTGTCCAGAGAAGGGCAACGAGGCTGGTGAAGGGACTAGAAAACAAGTCTTATGAGGAGCGGCTGAGAGAACTGGGGTTGTTTAGTCTGGAGAAGAGGAGGCTGAGGGGAGACCTTATCGCTCTCTACAACTACCTGAAGGGAGGTTGTAGTGAAGCGGGTGCTGGACTCTTCTCCCACGAAACTAGCGATAGGACGAGAGGAAATGGCTTCAAGTTGCGTCAGGGGAGGTTTAGATTGGACATTAGGAAGAATTTCTTCACTGAAAGAGTGGTTAGGCATTGGAACAGGCTGCCCAGAGAGGTGGTGGAGTCGTCTACCCTGGAGGCGTTCAAAAAAGGTGTAGACGTGGCACTCCAGGGGCTAGTTTAGGAGTCATGGTGGTGTTAGTTGATGGTTGGACTTGATGATCTTAGAGGTCTTTTCCAACCTAATGATTCTATGATTCTATGATTCTATGACCTACAACCAATTTCTTTGGCTTTATTGCTCTGGCTTCTTGGGCAGAAGTATAGCATCAGTGTGGGGCAGAGCTTCTCCTTCTGAGCAGCAGTGACCTGCTATAACCATCTTCTCAAGATAGAAAGTGCCTGTGAAGACTTAGTACATGCCTTCCCTGCTAGACCTGGAGAAGGGGAACAGCAAGAGGCAATGCAGGGCAGCCACTAGCCAGCATATTCTGGCCCTGCTGCCAGGAGGAGCAGCCACCACCCCAGTCCACAGCCTGGCAGGGCATGCAGGGATCTAGCGGGGCTCGGAAATGTGTGACATGACCGCTGAACACATGATATATGGTACGTTTGTCACCCTAACCCTGCGTCTCTACCACTGTGGCAAGCAGCATTAGCTTCCATGAGTGCGAGAGTAATCTAGTAATCATCCAGTCCTTGCTTCAGCTTGAGGAAACAACATGAGGGTTTGTTTGTCTGTGTTTTAGCAGTGTTTTTTTTCTGATAGGGATACACGACCGAGGGGAAAAAAAAACAAATACAGAGCACTGATTCATTTTGTATGAGTCACTAGGCAGCCTTCAAGTCATGATGACATTGAAACGCTAGTGACCCAGCTGGGATAGGCTCTGTTTCTAAATGAAATGCCTGTGTTATTTGAATCTCTCTTTGGATAGCTTCATTTAAAGTGGACGGGCTTTGCACTATCAATGCCCTTCAGCAGCTTCACCTGAGTCTCCACATTATCCTCAGGTCAAATTAGAAACCTTGTTCATCCAGTCGTCATGGCTGGCTCAAAGCAAAGAAAGTTACAGTCAGAGTAATAGGAAATAATTTCAAATAGTGTCTTCTTATGACTGTGAATTCTGAGGTTTTGGTTTTCTGAAATATATATATATAAAAACATACACACATGAAAAGAGAGAGAATGTTTGCCAGGTGGTATGTTTTCCAGCCTCTTACAGCTCCAAAAATATTCTAAGGAAGGTTTTATGGTGAATGTTTTCCGATTTCGCACAATTATAGCAACTGAATATTTGACCCATTTTCCTTGGAGGAGTGTTTTCAATGGATCCTTATACAGCAACAATCTCTCTATTCTTGTGAAAACTGTGGGTTTGGGCTGGTAATTTTTTTAAATTTTTTTAATTTAATGACTGCCACATTCCATTGCAAAAAAATTATCACTGTACTCTTCTTTCTCCTTTGCTTCTCCGCTACTTTTCATTTCAGGTGGATGATGTAAAGTCTTATTAATGAAGAAGCAATCTGTGATCAGCATCTGAGAGCTCTTTATACCCTGTGCTAACAATGTTTTGATATAGCCCCCCCACCCCCAGCTGTCTTCCTTCGCTGCCTGGCGGTGTCTGCCGTGCTGCTGCTGAAGCCCTTGCTGGCAGGCTGCCCAGCAAGCAGCTCTCCTGTAGATTTCAGCCTCTCTCCAGGAGTTGCCTGCCTTCAGCATAATGGGCAACATTGAAAGCAGCAAGGCGTTCGGTCGACAAGGTCAGAGTGCCTTTCATTCCTGCAATAATCAACCAGTGTAGCTCTTCCTCAGACCTGGGGAGAGAGAAGATAGAGGTCAAAAGAGCAATTACATTTCACGTTGACTCCAGGAAAGCCTTGGAACACAAAACTGAAAAGAAAACAGCATAGAGCTTCTCTCCCCACATTCCTTTTCTGGTCATTATTATTAGAACAGTGCAGCAACCATGTCCATTATAAGCACTATAACACGAAGAACCATTTTCATCCGGTGGATGAGATCTTTCTTCTCAGACGTTTAGTGCTGTCAGCATATTGCAAAGGAATGTAAATGAGAAACACCGTGTATAACCAGATACAGTGAGTAAAGGCTATTAATTACATTTAAAATGTTAACCCTAGCCAACTGCGGAGCAAGTAGTTGTGCTAATTTCATCTGTAATCAGTCTTTGAATTATTGTAACTTTATTTATTTAGTATTAAGAAGGTAATTTAGGGAATATAATTTAGATGGAAATGTCAGTAATTTTCTTCTGGCATATTGTCATTACAAAGCTGTCTTTATTTGACCCTACAGCTGCTGGGCCTAATTACTTTAATGGTTTTAATTGTAGTGACCATTGTGGTATTGTAGCTTTTAATTGCTATTACTGCATAGCTGAGATCATTGTGAAATGCGTCATGTTTGTTTCACAGACATCTTCTGTTGCTTCCTTATATTCCTAAAGCATAGTCTGCCAAAGATTTAGCTAAAAAATTCCCCATGAAGCATAAATCTGAGACAGCCCTTTAAGCAGAGCAACCTGCAAACTCTAATGTTAATACAGTGTGATAGTAGAAGAATGTAACTGATCCATTTACTCATTGCCCTACCCTGTCTTTATGAAAGCTGAATTAGCTCAGTGTTGACAAAGGATTAAGAAAGTTGTTAGTGACATTCCTCACAGTAAACAAAACCTCCCTCATTCCACATTTCACACTGAAGGCAGCCACTTCAAGAATATTCACTTCTTTGTTTCCAGCTATAGAATGCAAACATGGCTTTATTCCACGGTTTCCTATGAAACGAAATGTGAGTACAATGTCTCTATCCCACGGAACACCTGGTATTATTCAGTCTTCTGTTGAAAGCACTATATCACTAACGGATTGAAAAACATATTTATTTTATCAACCATGACAAGCAACAGGATTTTTCTTTTTCTTTGCAACATTACGGGTACATGGTGAGAGGAAAAGAGCCGTAAAATTTTGCTCAAGATCTTTTGAGAGAGCTCAGATCTCTGCAAGTACAATACAATTAGAAGCCAACACTTAAAAATCAGACATAAACAGAGCGTTGCTCTAGGCCAGGTCCTAAAACTTAGACCTCACCAAGACAAAACAAATTGAGGATTCCGGGGCAGCTGAATCAACACCAAATAGGGATTTAGTTAGATGGTGGAAGCTGTTCGCAGCCCAGTGGACTGTATTTCTGTAGCCCTACCAGCTCCGATATCTCTCTGGCCATGTCAACATTTGACCTGCTGGGAACGGTGGTTAAGATTCAGTTGTGAGAGTTGGCACCATTTTCTCTTCCATTTTAGTGATATCTGCTGGAGGCAAATGCTGTTCAAATGGTTGACATAAGCTTGTCTAACGATGTTTTTATGTTTGGGTTTTTTTTTTTTTTCCCCTCCTGATGGCTACCGCTTGCTGAAGGAATGAGTCTGAAGTTCTGTGGTGTGGATCATCAGGAAAGATACAGCCTTAAAAAGATGGTTTGGGGTGGTATTGCAATGGAAAATTCTGCTCGTTTCCACTTTCCTTAAGTACAAGTGAACTCTACTGATATATGAACAGGTCACAGGAAAGAAAGCATTTGTAAAAATGTTCCACAGGGAATAATCCTGTGGTAATAATCAGCTAGGTAGTCTGTGTGGAGAAAGAGGAATTAAAGGAATACAAATGTTAACTTTCTGTTACTGTTCTAAAAATCACACACAATCCTTTCAGAATATGACAAGATGCATCAGTTTCCCTTTCTGAAGATGTTTCGCTACCATGATGACATTTTTTAATTAAATAGACATGATACACCTTGAAAATTTGCTCTCTCAAACAGATATATTGATTGCTCATGGCTGCATTACCTGGGACAACCTTGACAAAGGAGATGCTGCATCAATAAGTGATCTTGATTCTGTACTGTTGCCCTCATTAACACAGGTGAAAAGACAAGGCCATCCTGTAGAACTAAGAAGAGATTACTTTATTAAAGAGGGACTTAAACGAATGACCTAACGTTACACACAGAGACAGATATTATACAGAAAGGAGAAAAATGCAACACTGGTAAATTATTGCTAAGTCTTTATTACCTGTGTGTTTCCATTCCTAGTTTATTTGTAAGTTCTGTACCAGTAGAATACAGAATTTTTCAGTCATGTTTAATTTATAACATGAAAGAATTCATGGGGCCCTTGTGTCATGAAGCCTCACCATTTACTGAAAATCTTAGGCTGCTGGTTTGGGCACCTGTAAGCTGGCAGTGCTGCCAAAATCACAGCGATCCCTATGCACAGCTAATGGTGCCCATTCCCTCTATTGTGCCGACCTGCAACATGCCAGAAGCAGCATTTGTGAAGCGGAGACTAAAAGCAGCTGAGGGAACTGATCCATCCGAAACGCACAGAGATGGTTTGTGCTGGGCTGTCTTCCAGCTGTATCAGCTTCCTGATCCTGGCTCACGACACAAGCATACAAGCACTTCCGCTGGCTCTGGCTGCAAGGTGGCACCAGCCTGGAGAGGAGCAGCCAGCAGCTAAGACGACAGAGACTTCTCCAGCGGCAGGGATGGCACAGGTGCACCTCAAAGTATGGCTTTAATATTCTGGGATACTTCTGTAATCTCTTCCCTCGGCTCTTTTCTATATCATGGAAACTAACATTATTGCAAACAAAATGCAACTATTAATTAGCTAAGTATGTCTGACAAGGGCATTATAACTGCTCAGAGATGTGTTTAAGCCTGGCTTTTTTTTTTTAAAGTAGTGACTGTGATTCAAGTTGCTTCACTGCATACCTTAAAAGTTGTAATTTTCAGAAAATTGCATCCTACTTAATATGTCTCATGATAAAAATGGAAGCATTCAAAATGATGGCCTCAGTGCCTGAAGAGAAGAGGAGCAAGGCCTGGATGTGGACGAGCTGCAGAGAGGTGAGATGTCCTGACTGGCATCACTCAGCAACTGTAGCAGAGCTCAGGGTAGAGCTCATTTACTGGGACGAGCATTTGGGGTGGCTGACTGACGGATGTACGTCTCCAGACAAGAAACTGTATTAGTTTACTCTCTAGTCTGTATATAGTCACTATAAGGAATAGCTTAGAAAAGGACAAACCTCCCCAACAGCACATAATGTAGTTCAATCTGTTAAAAAATAATACACCCTTTGCTATAAAAGTCAGGGAAAAAACTCTTACCAACATTGTTCAGAACAGGAAAAAGACCAATAGTCTATAAAACGTGTGTATGTGCTCTGTTTATGGAAATCTATGCAATATGAAACATATGGTAATGCCACATGGAAGGAAATATTTCAAAAAAATATTTGCTAAAGGAGTAAGCCTGTCAAGGGAAGAGTTAGTGATGGAGCTCTTTAAACAATGTTAAATGTTTCAATCCAGATTTGCCCTCATTTTGCAACTTCAGCTCTTATTGGTGGGAATTATTTATTTCATTTCATTTTACTTTATTTTCTGGTACCTATCCAGACTTCTTGGAATCCTCTAAAATTTAATACCCAATCAGAAAATGTAGCATTTCCCAGTAAAAAATCTTTATTCATTAACTTGCCTATTATGCATTTTCCTGTTAGCAGATTCTCACAGAAACCTAAAGGAGGCCTGACAATAGCACACCATAAAAAATCAGCTAAAAGTCACTCATAATCTTCAGCTCCTTCTCTTACAAGCTTGCAGACTCCCTAAATATCTACAAAGAAGGACTTTGCAGTATGACCTGAAGAGCAGTGAATGTATAGCATGGGACAAGGTAGAAACGAGTTGGCTAAACTGCGGCAAAGTCAAGTCTTTTATCATCAGAAACTGCTCTTGAAGCCAAACTGAATTCCTTTGAGGTTGATCGTTATCTGACTATGACAACCTGTAGAACAACTACGATGCAAAATCCCCCATGAGAATGACTCCACAAACATGCCTAAAATCTCGATGTTAGCAATCCCTAAGTCTCCAGTGATGTCTTTCCAACAACCTCTCAATCTCCATAAATTGCCATCAAGGTCTACTTTAACACAGCCAGTTACCAGTGTTGGTTCTCACTGTTGTCATTCAAAGAGATTCCCTACCTCTGATCACGTAGAAAAAAATGCAGCTTCTAAGAGCAGACCTCCGGAAGGACTATAATAAACAGCATACACTCACACTGATCTATCTCTGCCATCTCTCCTGCATATTGTCGGTGGCCAAACTGCCATCAACACCATACAGACTAAAATAGAAAATGGTCCAGCTTCTGCTGTCAAGAAGTGCGTCAGAACATTTCTTTCACTGCTTCAAGTCATGGCTTCACGTCATCTCATGTTTTCCTCACTGAAACTAAAAGACAGGGTAACCTGTCTGTACTACAGCTTGTAATTACATGTTTTCTTTGACGGTGAAACAAGCTTAAGAAGTTCTTCCCTCCACCTGTCCTCGGTTGCTTGTTTCTACCTGCGCACCAAAGGTTAGTGGCCCTCCAGCAAGGGTGGTTCAACAACCTGGGGGGGCCATGCTGTTCCCTAGAGCATGAAATGACACTTTAAAAAAAAAAAAAGTAAAAAAAAAATTGGGCTTTACTGTTTAGAGGACATCTCCAATACTTACTTGGAAAGTTTGTCTTCAGCTTCTTTGTTGTAAAAGAAGAAATGCCTACCTCTGGGACGTAGAACCTGGAGAAAAACTCCGGAAAAGTGCTACATAAACCTAGAAGAAACTGTGTATGGAGAAAAACTGCACACTATGTCCCAGCACACATTGTAAGATTTGTATTAACTAAAGGCTGTTTCATAGGAGGTAATATAAAATTTAAATAAATTAATACACAAGTGGTGCCTCAGTGAAAGTTGTGATTAATTTTCTCTGGTGTTGTTGTCCAACTTAGTAGACAGTTATGACCTTTCAAAACTGGTTTTCCATATATTGTTATTTTCCCCAAAGAATAGCATGAAACATTGTTATGAGTGCTGTGGGAGATATCATAGGTATTAGGAAGTCCACAGGAATAAATGATGGCCCAGTTCTTACAACATGAAGTGCAGTTAACTCAAATATACTTCAGGACAGAGGATGTTAACTTACTAGAAACAGGAGCAGCGAGTCAGCAAAGTCTTGGGGAAAACAAAAGAGCTGTGGAAGAGTAGGACATCCAGATGAACACCACATATGCATGAGAACAGGCATTATTTTTTTTTTTTTATAAATCTGGGTATGAAAATGCTTCAGAGGGAGTGAGCAAGGATGCTGAAGTCTTTCCAGTGACTCCTTATATGGTTGCTGAAACTTCTGCAGCTTCTTCTTTGTCCTGGTTTCTCTCTGTCAGTATTCTTGACTCCCAAATGAAATCCTTCTGAAGACTTTATAAAATCCAGGAATAATATCTCAACTCATTTTTTATGTGCAAAGGCCAGGGGTGCCTCTCAATATGGCTCCTTAAAAGTGTGACTTGGATGTCAGGCAAGAGAATCCTGCTGGCCATTGGATCCTGAGCTTCCCAGAATGTAAAGGGGAGATTTTCTCAGGCACAATGGACATTCACCTTATCCCTAGCCAATGAATATATAACACAAAGAGAAAATTGATATAAATACTAATATATTTTAATTTATGGTTTATTTGCAGTTCATATTTTGCTGTTACTATATTTAAGGTTTATCAGTTAATTATTTTCATTATTGTTTTACTTATTTTAATATACATATAAATAAATTAACTATAAATAATTAAATTAGTTAATAAAATATTTGCATTTTTTTTGCTGGTGGA